>JAWDGP010005378.1:17500-72500 GCA_033675545.1 Elysia crispata | reverse complement strand
ACCATGATTTCTCTCTCTCTCTCTCTCTCTCTCTCTCTCTCTCTCTCTCTCTCTCTCTCTCTCTCTCTCTCTCTCTCTCTCTCTCTCTCTCTCTTTCTCGTACAATTCCTTTTGTCTTTCTATCATTCTCTCTTTATATATCTGACTCTCTGTTCCTTTCTCTATCTATTCCTGTCGCTCTTTCTCTATTTCTTTCTCTGTTTTTCTGTCTCCCTCTGTCTCTGTCTCTCTCTCTCTCTCTCTCTCTCTCTCTCTCTCTCTCTCTCTCTCTCTCTCTCTCTCACGCATGTCTCTGAAGTACGCATTAAGTGGATACTTGTTTCCATCACATTCTAGACTGTGTTATTCTCTGTGGCTTTCTAGCTTTGATCATGTTTACAAAATTATGATGAGTTCTATAATCCCGCACGCCTGTCATTCATAATAACGGTGTGATAAGTATCTGGTCTTTAGAGCTCTGCTTACGATCTGGATCTTTATTGCAGTTGAATTTTAATTCTTCAACGGTACTTGGCACTTAACATTATCTTAGATTTGTCATCAGTCATAGTGAGTCAAATATGAAATTCTGAAAAGGCTTATGATGAGAGCATATCAAATTATATGGACGAAGAGGTATATATGTCCCAGTAAAATAAGTATGCAAGCATTAAAATGGTACTGTGTATAAAAGTCAACCTGAATTTTCAAAAACCGAAGAAAATAACTTGAAATAAGATTTTATTCTGGCATTTTTCTCCAAAGGAAAAAAAAAGTTTGAAAGCGATGTTTACATGGAGGGACACAAATTTAACTTTAAATTTACTATCAGTTCATCTTTGACTGAACTATCAGTTCATCTCAATCTTTACTATCACCTTACCTTTAACTTTACTATCTGCTCATCTCTAACTTTTTTATCAGATCATCTTTAACTTTACTATCAGCTCATTTCTAACTTTACTATCAGCTCATTTTTAGCTTTACTATCAGCTCATCCTTAACTTTGGAATCATCTCCTCTTTAACTTTACTATCAGCTCATTTCCAAATTTGCTATCAGCTCATTTCTAACTTTACTATCAGCTCATCTCTTACTTTACTCTCAGCTCTTCTCTAACTTTACTGTAAACGCACCTTTAACTTTACTACAAGCTAATCTTAAACTTTACTATCAGCTGATCATCTCTAATTTTACTATCAGCCAATATCCAACTTTACTTTTAGTTTATCTCTAACTATACTATCAGCTCATCTCTAACTTTACTATCAGCTCATCTTTAACTTTACTATCAGCTCATTTCTAACTTACTATTATCTCATCTCTAACTTTACTCTCAGTTTATCTCTAACTTTACTATCAGCTCATCTCTAGCTTTATTATTAGCTCATCTCGAACTTTATCAACTCATCTCTTAATTTACTCTCAGCTCATCTCTAACTATACTATCAGCTCACCTTTAACTTTCCTTAAACGTTATCTCTAACTTTCGTATCAGTCCTTCTTTAACTTTACTATCATAACATCTATAACTTTATTACCAGCTCATCTTTAATTTTATTATCAGCTCCTCTCTAACTTTGCTATCAGCTCATCTCTTAATTTGCTATCAAATCATCTCTAATTTCATGAACTCATCTCTAACTTTACTATCAGAAGATCTCTACTTTACTATGAGCTCATCACCAACTTTACGTACAGCTCATATCTAACTTTACAATCAGCTCATCTCTAATCTTACTTTCAGCTCATCTCTGACTTTACTATCAGCCCATCTTTAACTTTCCTGTCAACTCATTTCAAACTTTACCTAGAGCTCCTTTCTAACTTTCCTATCAGCTTATCTCTAACTTAATGAACTCATCTCTTACTTTACTATCAGCTTTTTTTATACCTTTGTCTTTATTGTGTACTGAAAGTCTTGAAAAAAAAAAACTATCGATGGAAAACTTATGTCATATTAAAGTAAATACTGATTTCAAAGATTCTCTAAGCATATCAAGGGCAAAGTATCACAATACAACGCAGAGAAATTTTAATTGATGGATTATTATCTTGCTGAAGGTAAAAAAAGACTCTTTGAAGAGAGAGGTAGGGAAGGCACTCGAGATCGTAGAAAAGATATTTACGCAGATGCTGAATTGAAGAATTTTGTAATTGTCTAGACTAACTGTTCACGGGTTGGCACAGTTAGCAGCACAGCAATGCTGATTATCGAAAAAATGTTCTATTGTGAGTTTCTGAAGCAGCTTGTACGTATGGGTCAAGGCTTTACTTGTTCCTGGTAGAGATCAGGTAGTTTCATAACTTCATGAATCGACACAATCTGATAATGACTGGTATTGCAAAATCTTGTCCCGAATCCACAGCTACAGCCCCTTTGTAAGCCTTGATTGAGTTTACCTATTTTTTTTATCTTTATATATTTAATTTACTTGTGTTGATTAGATGATAATGGGATATACTATGTCTTCATGAGAATGTGAAAAAAAAGCTTAAATAAAAAAGCATTTTTGATATTTTTTATGTTCAACATGAGGTTCGCCTTTTATATAGATTTGATTCCATCTGCTTTTAATTTATACAATTAAAATTTTTCATCAACATATACTTTCAATTTGATGTATTTAACTGTGATGGACCATTTCTTCTTTTAAGGCTATCTTCGGTTTCAGTCTACATCGTAAACTTATCATTTAAATGTTTTTATGAACGTTTAATCGTTATGCTACAGTAATTTTTTACGATTTCTAGACCAATATTTAAAACTTCCATTATTTTAAAAATGTTTTGCAACTGTATGTCTTGTTTCATTCCCCCATCCAAGAAAATCAACCTACAAACAAAAAAGGCAAGTATTGTTATAAAAAATGAAATAAATTGCTCTGTTCTATTTGTGAAAATGAGCGCTCACAGCATGGTACACGCCTTCACCGTGGACAAATTTGTTCACTTTAGAATGAAAAAAAAAAGAATTATGATATAATTTACTTTTTTCGTTTTTGAAATGAAATTTTATTAATACTTCTGCAACATTGATTTCGACATCATATTCGGTTGTACAGGAGATTGGCTCTTGTGTCATCCTGGGTGGATCCATCGAAATCTGTCAAACAGAGAGCTGTAATTTGAAAAACATTGACAAGAGGTGTTCAAAAGTTATCAAGAAATCTTCAAAAAGATAAACAAAATCCCATTGTATTATAATATAAAAAAACGTTATTGTTTTGCATGTTTGTGTAGCCATAGACGTTTTTTTTTAATCATTGAAGTTTAAATATCATTGTTATGTTGATTAAAGTACTTATTTATAACCCTTTTTTTTAAATTGACAACATTTCAATTCCGTTAAAACTAAAAAGGGAAACCATAGTTATCACACAAGATTTTAAAAGTCTATAAGCGGTAAGATTTCGGATTACTCTAAAGAACCTTATGCAGATCTATATAGAGAAAATGTTGTTTAGAAGTCATTAAGAAATTCTTTTGTTCAAACTTCAGTTTTAGAATAAAAAAAAATATTTTTATAAATATGTGGAGTAATGTATTTTAAGACTACAAAAAATCTTGTATGATACGTGCGTGTAAACTGAAAAAAAAATTACTTTCTATTTAACAGAAAGAAAAAAATTGTGAGGGTTCTAAATATATATAAACAATGCAGATTTTGAACTAGACATTTAGCACCATTTAGATTTATTGGTAGTTTGGATCTGCGAATCCAATTCATTTTTATATAATGGATTATTTCTTACTTGCTTTCTTTCATATACAGAGAAGCTATGTTAGATAAACTTTTAACATCCTAACACTAACCTGTTCCATCTATGGAGATTTACAACTAAGACGCCCCCATTTACTACGCGTGATTTTAGGGCGATCCTTCCCGTTTCCGCAGCATGCATTTACGTATTTCGTAGCTGGAAATACTTTACCCCGACAGACGCTCGGACGTTGCGATGACGGGAACATTAGACATTCTATAGAAACAAAAATAGGGATGGGTTGGGTTTTTTTTTTTGGTTTCCAGAGAAAAGAAAACATATCAAGATTACTACTACTACTACTACTGCTACCACTATTACTGCTACTACTACTACTACTACTACTACTACTACTACTACTACTACTACTACTACTAATACTACTACTACTACTACTACTACTACTACTACTACTACTACTACTGCTACTACTACTACTACTACTACTGCTACTACTACTACTGATACTACTACTACTACTACTACTGCTACTACTACTACTACTACTACTACTACTACTACTACTACTACTACTACTACTACTACTACTACTGCTACTACAACTACTATTTCTACTGCTGCTGCTGCTGAAACTACTACTACAACTAAGTGCTACTTTGACTATTGCTATAACTATTACTAAACTAAAATAACTGCCATGATTACCACTACCAATACTACTACTACTACTACTACTACTACTACTACTACTACTACTACTACTACTACTACTACTACTACTACTACTACTACTACTACTACTACTACTACTACTACTACTACTACTACTACTACTACTACTACCACTACTACTATTACAACTACTACTACTACTACTACTACTACTACTACTACTACTACTACTGCTACTACTACTATTACTACTACTACTATTACTACTACTACAACTTCTACTATATCTACTGCTACTACTACTGTTACTACTTAAGCATGACCATATTTTTTAGTCCTCCTGAGCCAGTAAGTTGCTACATAGTTCATTAGAGCATGCAACAATGATCTGGGAAGCTATTCAAAGGGCAAAATCGGAGTAACTTAACCTCGATGTCATTTGGTTGGACCTGGCAAATGCTTAAGGATCGGTACCACACCAAATGATTCAGCTGGCGCTGAGGATGTATCATGTTCCGGAGGATATACAAGTTATGCTAGATGACTATTTCAGCGGTTTCCGGATGAGATTCTCCACTAATAGCTACACCACAGACTGGATCAACTTGGAAATTGTAATCGCCATCGGCTGTACCATATCACCAATCCTGTTCGTCATGGCTATGGAAGTCATCTTGAAAGCAGCAGAAGATAGCGCAGGCCCGGCTAATCTAGGTGGTGGTTGCTACATGCCTCCTTTGAAAGCACTCTTGGATGATACCACCATAATCTGCTCAAAGGAAGACGAAACACGCCGAATGCTAGAGCGCCTTGACGTCTTGATGGCATGGTGCAGGATGAAATTCAAACCAAAGAAGTCTCGCAGTCTTTCAGTAAGGAAAGGTAAGATAGATGCGACGACGATATTCACAGTGGCCAGTCAGCAGATACCAAGGTCAGTCAAGAACTAGTTAAGAGCCTTGGGAGATGGTACGATTCATCCATGAAAGATACCAAAAGAGGACTAGAAACAGTAGAACTTGCTAGTAGTAGTAGTAGTAGTGTAGTAGTAGTAGTAGAAATAGTAGTAGTAGTAGTAGTAGTAGTAGTAGTAGTAGTAGTAGTAGTAGTAGTAGTAGTAGTAGTAGTAGTAGTAGTAGTAGTAGTAGTAGTAGTAGTAGTAGTAGTAGTAGTAGTAGTAGTAGTAGTAGTAGTAGTAGTAGTAGTAGTAGTAGTAGTAGTAGTAGTAGTAGTAGTAGTAGTAGTAGTAGTAGTAGTAGTAGTAGTAGTAGCTGTAGCAGTAGCAGTAGTAGTAAATCACTTCATTTTTAGGCTAAGTTTGCGGGAGTAGGGGTGTTTTTGTTTTGTTTTGTTTTT
This sequence comes from Elysia crispata, assembly GCA_033675545.1. NCBI lineage: Eukaryota > Metazoa > Mollusca > Gastropoda > Plakobranchidae > Elysia > Elysia crispata. Next base: position 66,768 of record JAWDGP010005378.1, on the reverse strand, counting down.
TTATAAAATAAAACTTTTTTCTGGTACATTTTTTTTTTTATTTTCAGGGAGCTTCATATTGCTTTTATGCTTTTTTGAATATACACGTACTATACATATATATATATATATATATATATATATATAATTATATGTATATATATTTTGTTATAGGTCTATATAGTCATCTGTATATCTACTTATGTCTAGTGCCTTCTCTGTTTGGCTGTTTTTATCGTCTAACCTGATTGTATGGAATCATATCACAATTGACCGTACGGTTTCCGTCCCATCCCTCCTCAATTTTTGCCTTCATTATCTCTCATCCACTCTCTCTTTCTCTCTCTCTCTCTCTCTCTCTATCTATCTATCTATCTATCTCTCTCTCTCACTCGCTCTCCCTTTCCTTCTTTTCTTTTCACCAATTGCCACGTACCTGAATAACTCACTCTCTCTCTCTCTCTCTCTCTCTCTCTCTCTCTCTCTCTCTCTCTCTCTCTCTCTCACTTCCGTCTTTCAGCTTTATTGATTTTATTGAATACTACACATCAGCTTAAGTATTAACAGAAAGATTCGATCGTCACTGTGACAAGTGTTTGAACTCGAGTCCCACCTACTTAGCCCTACCCTGCCTGAACTTTGCCTGTCAAGAATTGCTAGTTACAGCATCATTCTTTCGTATGATTTTACTGAAACATGTTGTATACTATGGATTTTGTCAAAGACACATGCTTTATGTCATCTCTAACTCTTTAAAAAAAACCTCTGAAATTTGCTTATCAGAGTAGTTAATGATAGTAACATGTAAAAGCTGTTATTACTTTCAGTTCACATTTTTATAAACATTGTTTAACAACTGCAAATCTTAATGTTTTGCTTTTTGTGATCTTTTTTATATCTTCAATTTTTTAGGTCTAGTCACAAATTAATTGTATTTAAAGTGCTTAATTAGCAGACATTACTACCTTTTAAATTTGGATCGCCAATTACAGACAGCAGAATTAATACCTGAACAAAAAAGTCAATTTTGGCTGATTATGATTGTGTAAATATTGCTGTTAGATAAATCTAGTTCGTACCTCACTTAAACTTGTGTAATATGACAAGAAAAACGGATACTAGCAGTTTTTTATTGCTGATATTACTCGTTCACAATGAATGATTTTCGACAATTTGTTCATTTCGTGTTTGCCGGCACAGAAAATGTATCACAAAGTCACACGCCGACGATGTATCTGTCAAAAACCTGTAGTATCGTCAGTAATTGTTTTAACGCTTTCCTATATCAACATGTAAAAGAACATCATGTTTTTATATATGGATGATTTACTTAATCGTATGTGTCTGCTCTTATTGCACTTTGTGAAAAGATGAAGATTTTGATGCTGTCCTAATTTGACTCGTTTCAGGATATTTCAATATGCCCTATTACAATAAAGTTCAATGTTTTCTTCAAGTAAAAGTGAAGCTGTGTCTTCAATAACCTTTGAGATGTCGCTTTTGCCAGCGCAAATTGCACCATCCCACAGTTTGCAAACGTGTACAAATGATACACCCAACTGTGTATCATAGTTATGATATATTAACTCTCATGGCAAGTAACTCGCTGTAAGGTTGTGTGTCGCAATAGCCCTAGAGTTATCTATCTTTGAGTGGGTATTCCTGCTGTAGCTCGCAGGCTAATAATGATTCTGATTCACCACTATAAGGAGGTCGAGTTTTATAGCTAAAACGATTATTGAATGAAAAGAAAAGTTCAGTTAACTCAGCTTTTACAGATTTTTAATCAGTTAAAGGAGAGTTTGCATGTTCAAAAACGTGAAAAAAGTTCAAAAAAATTGCTTTCAAAAATTTGCAATCCGAAGATGAGTTTAAAAAAAAAACAGCTCCATTAATTAAACAGCCGGTGAGCCAAGAAAAGAACGTTAATCTCACGTTTTCATAAACACTCTTTATTATAATGCCTACGGTATTTTTCGATAGTTTTACTCTTGTAGTTCTTTAACACGTAATTTTTGTCTCCCCCTCTCTCCGTCTCGCCTATTATGTTCTCCTTCTTTCTCTCAATATGTATATATCTCTTCCACTATCTATCCCTCCTGCTTTTTTATCTTTTCCTCCCCTTATCTCTGTTTCTCTTCCACTTGCTCTCCCCGTCTCTATATTTCTTTCCTCCGCATTTAACCCCTCTCCGATTCCCTTCTCTCTCTTCTCTTACCACAAAAGCTACTTAACATCGTTTCCTGTTTTTGATAATCTCATTTCTTTTTCCACAAGAATTCTCTTTGCCACATTACTTTCGTCCGCTCATTGTCGTTTCCGTCGTTTACTACCTCTTAATTCTTCAATCCAGGCAAAACACTCAACTTTTACTTCTTTCCTCCAAGAACTGATCTTTTACTTCTCTCTCTATCTCTCTCTTTCTCTCTTTCTGTCTGTCTTTCAGTCTGTATCTTGCTCTTTTTTTTAATCCCTACACCCATACATTTTTGTCTCTTCTGAGACCTGATGTTTTACATAGTGGGGGCCAACTAATGAAGTCCATGAGACTTTTTTGTTTTACGAAATTTTGTTTAATGGTGAGATGAATTTTACAACATCTTCCATGGGCTCATTCTTTTTGTAAGAAAAAAGAGCCACCAGGTCCTATTAACTTCTCAAGAGTAGCAATAAGCAGATTGGTGTTTGTAGTTATGAAATTATTCTACCTAAATTAATTTGATCATTACATCATTTCAAGCAGTCATTATTTTCGATGTTAAAATAAAAGGTAGCTACAAATTTTGCAGAAGGCACTATACATTTGGAAACTACTAATAAATTTGTAGCCAGTTTAAAATTAAATTTTTCATTCTAAATAGAAGGAGCAGACACAGGAAATTAGATGATAAAACAATCATTAATATATTAAGTAGACATGAACCCGTTTAAGTTAACCTTATAAATACGAATGCTTAAAAAAATAAAAGTATTTGTTTTTAAACATGAATGTAGGCGGTATAAGTATTCAGGTTACAAAAGGCTTTTTTATACCTTTGTTTATAATGTATACTTAATTTCTTTAGAATTTTTTTTAAGCTGGCTGATATAAAAATGTTACTGCTTGTTTATAAAAAGAATAATGAAGCCAGATACGTATTTTTAAATTTACAATCAGTCTCGTTTGATTAGGTTTCAAACCACATTATTTACATATTTTGGGCCCATCAGAAAAACGAAAATTTTAATAATTTCAATTTATGCAAATAAAAAATCAAACAACCATCCATGGTAAACTAATTTAAATTGAAAGAAAATACAATCTTTACAGACCTTTCACGCAATCTAGTGCAAAGTGTCAAAAGATATTTAAGCAGATGCTGAATTTAGAATTTGGCAGATGTCTGAACTAGCTTGTCAAGGTATGCACAAGTACAAGCACATCATTTCTGATTGTCGACAAAATACTATGTATAGTGAGTTTCTGAAGACGCTTGAATATTTGAGTCCAGCCTTTACTTGTTCCATAACTCTTGGAGATCAGGTATTTTCAAAACAACAGGAATCGACACAGCCTCATCATGATGGGTGCTGCAAAATCCTGTCCCAAATCTAGAGCCATTTTAGTTGGCTGGATTGAGCTTGCGTCTCGAAATATATTTTGAATCGTTTTATATATTTAATTTATTTATCTTTAATAGATGACCAAGCGATTAACTGGAATTGTGATACACTTTTACATAAATGATAGTGAGATACAATGAGCTTAAATGTCATATCGATATATTGTACCTAAAAATACAAACACAGTACCCTAATGTACTATATATATATAAAGAACAAGACACCTACATATGTTTTCTTTGGTACAAATTAAAAACAGCAATAATTGAATGCAACCTCTCATAGGAGAAAATCAAAAAGGAAAAAAATAATAATTACCCTAAAAAAGAAAACAAGCCTTATAAAAGAGCGGTTTCTTTGATATGTGTCGCATATATTTACTTAAATATGCGTAGCAGCTGCTGCGGGGTACAGTAAATATGTTCGAGTTTTTTAAACTACTGCCGATAGGGAGAGAATGCTCGCAGTGGACCAAGTTGATGACAGTAATAATCGTCTGTGCAGTTAATGCAATTCAAATTATTGAAAGACCTTAATATCACATCATGCAACCGTGACTCATTAGGTATTGTGGCTCGTGATCATGCAACCGTGACACATTAGGTATTGTGGCTCGTGATCATGCAACCGTGACACATTAGGTATTGTGGCTCGTGATCATGCAACCGTGACACATTAGGTATTGTGGCTCGTGATCATGCAACCGTGACTCATTAGGTATTGTGGCTCGTGATCATGCAACCGTGACTCATTAGGTATTGTGGCTCGTGATCATGCAACCGTGACACATTAGGTATTGTGGCTCGTGATCATGCAACCGTGACACATTAGGTATCTTATACAACTTATATATATATATATTATAGTCATGGGGGCAAACAAAGTATCCCTCTTACTTGTTCTATCCGCCGTTGGTCAAACTCTTTTGATTTAAGATAACTAGAGACCAAGAGAAGCAATAATCGTAAAGCGCTGAAGACGGAAATCTTAAGCTATAATATGATAAAAATCTATTGATCACAAACCACTACTGGGTCTCGGAAAAGAATACACTTTTTCAAAAAAAAGAAAAAAGTCACCAACACTTTATTTTGCTAAACCCAGGCGAGAACTCGACACGCTTATTTTACACTATGTTTAAGAATAAAAAAAACCAACCTGTGCCAGCTAGCTGGTTACATTTAGAAAAATTTTTTCAGTATAATTCTCATTGCTTTGAGAGTTTATTTTAAGCACAGTATATAAAAGCATCAATGTGCCATAGTGTATAGTGTTGCCTAGCTTCAACGTATCGATTTGAATTTGAGCACAGTGTGTCGCACTGTTGTTTACGCTACGTGTATCGCACTGTTGTTTACGCTACGTGTATCACAATGTCATTAAGGTCTAGTGTATTGCATTTTTTTTTTTTGATGTAGTGAATTTTATTGTCTTGCATATGCACTCTATTGCAATATTATTTAGGCACAGTTTTTCACATTGTCGTAAAGATACAGTTAATCGCATGGTTATCTAATCAACACAAATGAATTAAATGTATAAGAATTAAAAATCTATATCGACCTGCAAACTCAATACAGGCCAACTAAAATGGCTTTAGATTTCGGACAGGATTTTGCAACACCGAACATTATCAGGTTGTGTCGATTAATCTTGGTTAATATTGATATGAAAATACCTGATCTCTAAGAGTTAAAGGAAAGAATAATGGCTTGACTCATACATGCAAGCTGCTTCAGAAACTAACTAAATATTATTTTAGTCGTCAATAATAAATGGTGTGCTATTACCTGTGCAAACCCCTGAGCAGTTGGTTCAGACATTTTCAAAATTCTACAATTCAGTATCTTCTTAAATACCTTTTCTACATTCTCGGGCGCCTTCCTAACTCTCCTTGCCAACAGTGATTCCCATGATGCTATACCGTCATTTAAATTTTCTTTGCGATGTTTTCCTATACTTTTCCCTTGATATGATTAGAGATTTCTCTCTCTGATGGTCCAGAAAAATTCAAATTTCAAATGATGTGGTTTTTAATTTACACAAACAAAAATGATTGTATATTTAGAAACACAAACCTAGCTTACCTATTCCCTTCATAAATAAAAAAGCAGTAAAATTTCGGATTCAGACAGCTTAAAATAAAAAAAAAAGTTCTAAAGACTTTAAGTACACATTACACACAAAAGTATAAAAAACCTTTCCCTAACGGATATTTATACCGTTAACTTTCAATATTTTAAAACAAACAGATGCCTTTATTTCTATAACCGTTCATATTTAGTAAGTTCACTTAAACGTTTTCATGTCTTTTTTATCCTCTGTGTTCCTAAATAGCTTAATATTTAATTTCTTCTATAATTACAGATTTGGATTTTTTAAATAATCAAAGTAACTTAACAGAACAATTTTATTATAGAAAACACCAATCATTTTATCGCCTCTCTTGATGTGTTGACTGGACCTGGAGGCTTTTTTCTCCTGAATAAAAAAGTTAAGCCGACAGAAAATGCTGCGAAAATTATATCATCATTAAGCAAGACGAGTTAATTTCGTAAAAGAAAGAGTCTCATGAACTTTATAAGCTGGCACCCACAATGTAATATGTATTGAGTTTGTAGGAAGAGAAAAAAATAGGAACATGCAGACTGAAGGTTAGACAGAAAGAGCCAGAGAGAGAATTAAAATTAAAAATCTTAAATGAAAGAAGATGTTAAGTAATTTGCAACGAGAAAAGAAATAAGACGTAAAAAACGACGGAAACAGAAATGAGAGGAAGAAAATAATATGGCAAAGAGAATTCGTGTTGGAAAAGAAAAGAAATTATAAAAAAAATATGATTGTGTCCATTATTATAAGAGAAAGCGAGAAAGGAAGAGAATGGAGAGGGGTAAGGAGGAGGGAAAATTGTGGAAAGCGAGAGAGCGAGTGCAAGAGAGAGCAGGAGTAGGACTGGATATATAAGGCGAGAGGTTTAGATAGTGGAAGAGAGAAAAAGTTCCTGAGAGATAGACAGATAGATAGATAGATAGAGAGAGAGTGAGAGAGAGAAAGAGAGAGAGAGAGAGAGAGAGAGAGAGAGAGAGAGAGAGAGAGAGAGAGAGAGAGAGAGAGAGAGAGAGAGAATACCGCAAATAACGTGCTTTCTCAACTAGTTAGAACTGCAAGATTAGAGTAATCGTCAAATACCGTACAACAGCTTAAAGTGATAACTATTTAAATATAAAAATATCATAATCTTTTTTTATAACATTAAAGGCAGACCTCTTGTTATATGAACAAAACAAAACAACAACTAAAATTGCATTATTATTTAAGCTTTGCTTTTCACATAGTCACTAAGAAAGAGTTAGTCGCATTGTCATCTAATCAACACAAATAAATAAAATATATAACAAAATATCTTGATGCACTAACTCAATCCAGGCTAACAAAGAAGCTTTGGGTTCGGGACAAGGAAATGCTTGACTCATACATTCAAGCTGCTTCAGAAACTCACAGTAGAGTATTTTGTCGAACATTAGAAAAGATGTGCTACTGCCTGAGCACTTTGTTCAGACAATTCAGCATCTTTTTATAAGGTATCAGGGTAATTATTTGGACATATAGAGACAATTAAATTTTATTTGGCATTTCTTTGGACCTTGAAGACATAATATAAACTTATAGTATTGCTTTGATCTTTTAGATGTAATAAAGAAACTTAATGTATAATATTCCTTTGGATTTTAGAGTCACAATATAAACTTATTGTAATCTTTGAGTTTATAGATATAATGTAAACTTATGGAATTTATTTGGATCTTAAAAACAAAGGAGTAGGTAGAAACTCATTGGGGAGCTAGATACAGGGAGTCTTCAGAGAAGAAATCCCGCTTGATTCCAGCGCTATACCACTTCGCCAACTGGTCCTGCGTTGGTTAGAGCATTTTTAATCCTTATGAAGGAACCTCTCATTTCTCCTGCTCCAGATCCACCGGGAACTGTTTTCGGCTATTTCCGCCAATAACTTTAAAGCTTTTGTTCTTGTGTTGCCACACATTGAAAGTTTAGTCAGAAGGTCGTAGACTGATGACCCTACGAATCCTGTGGCACCAACCTCAACGGGCATCACCACAGCTTTGAAGCCGACATTTTCTAGCTCTTTGGTCAGGTTCATGTATTTCTCTCTTTTGTAGATGTGGGCCTCTTCCATTCTGTTTTCGTATGGAACTGTTAGCTCCACCATGATCAATTATTGTGTGGAAGCTGAATGGATAACGATATCAGGCCTTAATCTTGTTTCTTTGGTTATACTGGGGTGACCGTCTCATTCTGGAAGGTCTGCTGAAACATCCCAGTCATCACAACAGTCTAGAAAGCATTTTATCTGGTTTGTTGTCCTCACCGGGCTTCCGTGCCATGACTTAGCGCCTCCCTCTGTTGTGAATATCAACGCGTTGGTATTAGGGAGGGTAGTCTCTCCTATAGCCGTGCTTATGACTACGGCAAGTTCCTAAAGGACTCTATTATGCCTCCATGAGTATCGCCCCAGTGAGAGGGCGATTTTGCGAGAGCTTAATACATGCTCTGTGGTCGCCTGCCTTGACATAGCGGACAAGTGGGATCCTCTTTCTTTCCCCTCCGTACCAGATTTGCGTTTGAGGGCAGGAGATCGTACACTGATCTGATGAAAAAGCTGATCCGAAGTGGCGCCATGTGCCAGATCTCGTTCCATGTGAGGGATTTCTGCAGGGAATTACCCCAATTAGTCGATTGTCCCTGTTGAGGTTGCTGGACTGCTTTCTGAACCCTTCTGGAATCTTCATTGAGCCGTATCTCATTGATGACCATGTCTCTTTTCTCTTTCCCTCCTGCTTTTGGTTACCACTTTGCTCTATATGATCCTAGCCGTTTGCGGTCAGTTTGAGTTTGCCCGATCACTTCTTTAATCTTAAGGCACTCTTTGTCTTCGTCTACGGCTCCGGCAACTTTCCATTTCCTACCCGTCTTTATGGTCGGTTGCACCGTCTTCGCAGCCGGGTCCTCGGAGTCCTCTAACATAGAGAGTAGCCTGGCTTTGCCACATTTATACTCTTCCAAGATGGATTTTAGCGGGAGTCTCAGCTTTGCTTTACGGCAGTACATTGCCACATCTGTGAGACCCGGAGGTACAACTAACCACCTCCTGGTGATCTTATTGATCTTAGCTTCTATTGCCTCAACTGTAGTTGAGCAGATTTCATAGACCAGGAATGGCCAGAGGAGCTTCGAAATTAGCATGAACTGTAGGCACCAAACTTTCAGCTCACCATGAAGGCCACATTTGGTGATGGCTAGCAGGCCTTCGGTAGCAAGTTCTACTGTTCCTAGTCCTCTTTTGGTATCTTTCATGGATGAATCGTACCATCTCCCAAGGCTCTTAACTGGTTCTTGACTGACCGTTGGTATCTGCTGATTGGCCACTGTGAATATCGTCGTCGCATCTATCTTACCTTTCCTTACTGAGAGACGGCGAGACTTCTTTAGTTTGAATTTCATCCTGCACTATGCCATTAAGACGTCGAGGTGCTTTAGCATTCGGCGTGTTTCGTCTTCCTTTGAGCAGATTATGGTGGTATCATGCATGAATGCTCTCAAAGGAGGCATGTAGCAACCACCACCTAGATAAGCCGGGTCTGCGCTATCTTTTGCTGCTTTCAAGATGACTTTCATAGCCATGACGAACAGGATTGGGGATACGGTTCAGCCCATGGCGATTCCTATTTCCAAGTTGATCTAGTCTGTGGTGTAGCTATTAGTGGAGAACTTCATCCGGAAACCGCTAAAATAGTCATCTAGCATGACTTGTATATGCTCCGGAACATGGTACATCCTCAGGGCCAGCTGAATCAATTGGTGTGGTACCGACCCGTAAGCATTTGCCTGGTCCAACCAAATGACGTCGAGGTTAAGTTTCTCCGATTTTGCCCTTTGAATAGATTCCCACATCATCGTTGCATGCTCTAAACATTCAGAAACTCCAGGGATGCCTCCTTACTGGACCGAGGTATTTATGTACCCATTTTCAGTGAGATATTTTATTAAGCGGTATGCCATGACTGAGAAGAACAGCGAGATTGGTCGAAACTGATTTATTTCAGTCGACTTTTGCTCCTTGGATATATAAACACCATCAGCAGACATCCACTGCTCACTGATGTTGAGGTTACTCCATGCTCCACGGAGAATTTTGTGTAACCGCTTTAGAACGTTTGGACATCTTTTATACAGTAGATAAGACACGCCATTGGGGCCTGGAGCTGACGTGGCTCTTGATTTTTGCACTATTGCTTTGGTTTTTTTTCAAGAATGGTGGTTTGCTATTGAATTCTTCTCCGGGAGCAGCTGGCCAACATGACCTGCAGGTTTACTTAGAGGTATTTTTCTATTTGGGTCAGAATATGCTTTCCTCAGGTGGGTCTCCAGCTGTTCTTTCTGTACTGAAAGAAAACCTATATCTAATCTAGCTCTAGACGTAACAAGAAATTTAGAAAAACCTTTTGAAATGACGATCCTATCCAGCGTGTACAACCCTGCTGTAAGCTAAGCTTCTAGAGCAGGTGGCTTCACGAGTGTGCATAAACTATGTCATTGTTTGATCTGCTGGAAGACTATCTTGTACACCACTAAACAATTTCTACTACATCAGACCAAGAATAAAACTGTTTAGACGGTATCCTGCCCTTTCACCAACCTTCACTCAATACGATTTTAATTATAGACCTTCACCACCAAGTAGTCTACACTCAACAGCTCAGAATCAAAAACAAGTTTAAAAAAAATAAAAATAGCAGAAGCTAATACAGACGACGCAGTTGTATTATGTTGCCTTTTATCCCAATAAAGAAGTCAATTTTGTAAATTCCCTATAGATCTATTTTAAAATCATTTAATATGCTCTTTGTCATGAAAGGTCGAGTAATTGGTTAGTGCTCACCTAGAAAACTTATTGTTCGGAACTTCATTGACATATATAAAGCGTTTAAAGTCTTTTATTGATTTGAACAGAAGTTGTTTCCAGTACATGGATAGGTTGCGGATCTTTTCGCAAATAAGAAAGGTTTTAACTTTAGCTCAATTTATTCTTTTAAATTGGTAGTGAATCCAAATACAAGTCATATAAGAGGGCTATATGGAATACCAAAAATCAGCTGACTCTGCTTTTACCCTAAGCTATCAAATGATGCTTTTAATAATTTGAGCACAACACAAAGAATTCATCAAAAATAGTAAGTTAAGTATATTTATGTATATATGTGTGTGTGTGTGTGATTGTATGTATAGTTAATTTTTAAAATGATGATTAGGCAGGATATAATTTTTTTTAATTAACTACTTGATCATATTAATACTGCTATAGACCTGAATAATATGACTTTATCGTTGATCAAAATTTCTTCTTTTTGACGTTCCTGTTTCACAATTAGATACTCATCATAGGCTATATTGTCCTTTCAATCACTGCCAGCTCCGGATTGTAAACTTGGTATACTGTAGATGCATTGTTGCATTTAACAGGCGGTTTTGTAATATACATCTTTTAAATCATGCATACTGCATGCCATAACCTAAAATCCTATTTTTGTAAATAACTGAATCGTATTTTATGAAATTAAACCAACATATATTACATATATATGTGTGTGTTAATTGGTCTTCGTTTTTAGGTATGATTAACTTTTACCACCGTTTTTTGCCTAATAATGCTGCCACACTCAGTCATCTAAGCCTCGACAAGAGCTATTGTGGTTACAAGAGATGAAACAGCTTTCCTGAACGGTAAAACTGCTTTGGCTAATGCAGCAATGCTGGTCCATCCTTGCACTGACTGGCCGTTAGCTCTTACTTCTGACGCTTCAGATGTGGCCGTTGGCGCAGTCCTCGAACAGTTCAACAAGGGTCATTGGCAACCTTTAGCCTTTTTCAGCCGACAACTACGAAAGGCAGAAAAAAATACAGTGCTTTCGACCGAGAATTACTTGGAGTATATTTGGCAATTCGTCACTTCCGTTTCATGCTTGAAGGACGGAATTTCACCATTTACACAGATCATAAACCACTAGTGCATGCCATGGCAAAAACAACAGAACTATGGTCAGCACGACAACAAAGACATCTCTCTGCCATTTCCGAGTTTAGCACCGATATAGCACATGTCTCTGGTAAAAACAACATAGTCGCCGACGGTCTGTCTCATTCCAGAACAACCAACGCAGTTTCCTTGGGCATAGATTACATAGCAATGGCTAGAGCCCAAGCTGCTAGTATTGACGTACAAGCTTACAAGACAGCCTTCACTTAGTTTGTGTGTGACATTTCAACAGGCCGTCCACGTCCCATTGTACCTCCTGACTTCAGACGCACAGTGTTCGACGTTGTTCACAATCTCTCACATCCAGGAGTCAAAGCCACCGTCAAAATGGTCTCAGACAAATTTGTTTGGCAAGGGATGCGGAAGAAGGTCAGTAGATGGGTGAAAGAATGTCATCACTGTCAAAGTTCAAAAATACAAAACCACACAAAAGCTCCACTAGAACATTTCTCTGTACCGGAGAAAAGATTCTCACACATAAACATTGATATTGTTGGACCTTTACCTTCTTCTTCTGGCTTCAAATATATCTCCTGTCAATTATCGACCGCAGCACACGTTGGCCAGAAGCTATTCCACTACGGGGCATTACAACACCCGAGTGTGCACGCTCTCATTACTGGCTGGATTGCTCGTTTCGGTGTCCCTGGAGATATTTCGTCAGATCGCGGGTCACAGTTCACATCATCGTTATGGAGTGAAATAGCGGCTCGCCTCGGAGTCAAGCTTCACCATACATCTGCTTATCATCCTCAGGCAAATGGGATGATCGAACGTTTTTATCGAACTCTGAAGACAGCTCTAAAAGCCCGTCTCACCGGTCCAAATTGGGTAGAAGAACTACCTTGGGTACTTCTCGGGCTCAGAACCACACCAAAAGAAGACTTAGGTTATTCCTCAGCAGAGCTTGTTTACGATGAGCCTTTGACAATCCCAGGTGAACTAGTTTCAACTAAATCCGCAAAATCTATGGATGACTTACTGCTGATTTTGTGTTCGAACATCCCGCTTTATACACCTCGTCCGGTCCCCCCATCACACTTCTGCTAGACCCTACCTGTCCCCATCTTTGTTAGCCGCAAAACATGTGTACGTCCGACGAGATGGCACTAAAGGGCCGTTACAGAGGCCTTATTTGGGTCCTTACGCAGTTCTGACTCCAGGGGACAAAACTTTCCTCATAGACATTGGCGGTCGCGCTGAACGAATCTCAGTCGATCGCATCAAGCCAGCGTTTTTCGATCCATTTCAACCGGTCATACTGGCTAAACCTCCTCCACGTGGTCGCCCTCCAGCCAAACAGAGTCATCCCTCACGCAGTCATCCGTCAGACTCAAGCACCGCCTCTAAGCATCAGCACGCTATGTCGCGCCCTGCTGTTCAGACGTCTTCGCATACAGGTCGCACTATTCGACCGCTTATCAGTGACTCTTACGGTGTCAGTCTTTGTGGGGGGGCTGTGTGGCGTTTGGACTATTAAATCTTGGACAATGATAAAGACTAACTCGTGACGAATGTATACCTCCGAGGTTGTGAAGAGAGATCACCACAGAGGCGTTGAGGAGACCAAGAGCTTATATCTCGACACGGTCGGATGATACATAAATAATTCTATTCAACCAGAAAACCCAAAGGTTCATCTTGTGTTTCTTAGTGATTGGATAAGTGCTACACCATATCTATATCTATATCTATCTATCTATCTATCTATCTATATATATATATATATATATATATATATATACATCAGCTACACTTAAATTAAAATGTTGATTTCTTAGTTGCTTGGATCTAGATTTTACTTTTAGGCTTAGATTAAAAAAAAAGATTTAAGGTCTAGATCTTGATTCTGTGTGTAGACTTATAGAGACGGATCTATCTAAATTCAAGGTAAGGAAAAATTTGGATAATGTAAGTGAAAAGATAGATGCATACTATCTTTAATTCACGCACTCACATCACAGCCCCGGCAAATTGACACCAGGTTCCCACTCTTAGAACGGGCATTACAGCTCTTCCAGAAACCAGTAACACGTTTTAAACATTGTCAGTCCTTTTACATACTCTAAGTAATCATTATGATTTTGTTTTCATTTTGTTTTGTTTCTTTATAGAATATTTAATAGATTTATCAATCCTTTGATGTGTTCTAGATGCTACTAACTTGTGACTACAGTGTAAGGACTTCCTACAGTGCTATGTTAGTTATGTGATCACTTACACATGCTTTTTGTGTAAACATCTATATTTACCTCTCTCTCTATCTATCTATCTGTCTCTCTCTGTCTCTCTCTCTCTTTCTCTCCCTCTCTCCCTCTCTCTCTCTTTCTCTTTTTATGTCTCATTCTCTGTCTCTGTTTGTCTGTCTGTCTGTCTGTCTGTCTGTCTGTCTCTCTCTGTCTCTCTCTGTCTCTGTCTCTCTGTCTCTCACTCTATGTGTGTGTCTGTCTCTGTCTCTCTCTATGTATATCTCAATCTCTCTTTATTCTTTGTCTCTCTCTCTCTCCCTCTCTCTCTTCCAGAAGTAATAGTATATTTAACTCTATGTCGTGCCTTTATCTTTGATATCTGCCACAAAGAGAATGTCATGCTCAATTACTGACAAATTGAAAGCCACCCTAACCATCGCAATTTACACTACTGACTTGGCAAATATAGAAGGAAGTTGATTAAGTCCTTGAAACATTCTATTGTTCTCATAAATCGTGTAGATGATTAACGTATTTTTTTAATTTAACATATTTTCATCACGAACTTTCCACCACTTGTTCCACTCTGACGTTCACCATGATCATTCGAGGTAAGTGATCACCCGTTTCTGTACAGGCAAAACTGGCGGGCTGAGACCAAGAGCAAAACGTGTCCAATTCTTGTAAAACCAGTTCAAATTGTGTGTTTTGTGTTTGTAAAAAGAGAAGGTTTAAGTCCTCCTCGAAAGAATTTTTCAGGAACAGAATTGTGTGAAACAACTTAAATTCGTGGTGGTATCAATGACTTTTTAAACTTATTCTCTCACTCACTCACTAACTCTCTCTCTCTCTCTCTCTCTCTCTCTCTCTCTCTCTCTCTCTCTCTCTCTCTCTCTCTCTCTCTCTCTCTCTCTCTCTCTCTCTCTCTCTCTCTCTCTCTCTCTCTCTCTCTCTCTCTCTCTCTCTCTCTCTCTTTCTCTCTCTATCTATCTATATATCTATCTCCCCCTCTCTCTGTCCCTCTTTCTTTGTCCATGTTATTGTCTCTGTCTTTCTTTCTCTTTATCGATCTTTATCTCACCATATCTCGTTACATTTGATTCTTTACCCTTCACTGTCATCCGACTTCTTTTATCTGGGCTACTAATTTTTGTTCCTAACATAATATTATAGAAGAGTGCATTACATTGTGATTTTATTTCGAAAAAATAGAACCTAATCATGTGACGTATCATTGCACAAATGCAGGATGTTGAATATCCATTAAGCTACAAATACTGAGGAAAACTTGGCAGCATATAGAGGGAATGGCATAGGAACAAGCCTATAACCTAACGTCAAAACGGAGAAGCATCATTTTTTTTGCTTACTAAGATTGTTGTTCTTTTTAAACCTTATGACATATTCAATATTGTTCTTCAACAAATTCGGTTTATCTTTGAACGATTTTTTCCGTCCCAAAAAATGGTATCGCCGGATTTGTCCTGTGTGCAGCCTTTTGTGACATTAACTTTCCTTGTGAATGATTTAATGATACTCAACATCTCAATTTTTTGTTTACCTTTTATAGTCCTTCAAAATCTTAGCACTTTTCACTAGTCAAGTTCTACTTTGATTTAACACAATATTTCGTGATAAGGATATCTAATTCTTTATATTCTCTCTTATTTTTCCATGAGATCAAGGGCTTCTGGTGACATCCATCTCCACTTTGTTTCTCGTGACTTCTGTGGCAAGACTTTCTGTCAGATTTTAATGGTTCCATTCGTGTTCAATGTTCTTGATCTCATCTCACAAAAAAATACTGTTTAGATTTGCATGTCAACAAAGCTAGAATATAACTTATGCTGTTTTGTTTAAACATCTGTAAGGAACAACAAAGTTAAACTTTATTCCTGCTTTACTGAAAAGTGCGAGGAGAACAGTTAACTGTTTACCCATTAAACTTAGAAGGTTCTTTAGAAGCCATGCTTGCATTTAACAGTGGCTTGATAAATGAATGGATTAGCAAAATGATAAATAGTAAATTGTATCTAGCGAAAGAGTAAATATTATAAGATTTCATCATGCACCCTTTTTTATTTACGGGAATGAATTCAGAACAAATAAATGAATGAGGCGAACATGTGTTAAAAAAAAGATCCCGTACAAAGCAGAAGAGAGTAGTTGAAAAGAATTAAATACGAAGTACATTCTGCACTCTGTATACAGGGGCAGTAACACACACAAAAAACTTAAATGTTTGTTAGGAATAAAATATTCAATAGGCGTATAATCAAATTAAATTATCACAAGTGTTACTTTTCTTTGTTATGAATGAGTATAATGGCTAAGGTAAGACAAAAAAGGACAAATTTGTTTGAAACTTAGATTACCTAAATATCATAATATTTCAAAACATAAACTGGATCCAAAAATAACGTAAAATTTTCTTTTTATTTAATTTTTCAAAATCATGCAAACATACTTCATGATTATTTTTGCAATACTTATAATTTAATTTTAAAATTATCAATTGCTGTACTGACGCACCAATGTTGATAAAATTCAAATTTCGAATTTCTTTATAGGGAACTTCATCTTGGATTTCATTTGATAGCAGTATGTTTTTATACCGTTAATGCTGGACCGGATTCTTAACAAAAATAATAGGACCCTGATATAGATTTAGTATTTCATATCTTGTGCCGCAGATACTAAAGAAATACTATTTTGGCATAAAAAAATGAAAAAAAAAACAAAAAAAAAAAACAAAAAAAACAATAGTTCGCTGTTTCTTAACTGTACAAGATTGAAACTTACCTATAGACCATTTATTGACTAGAAAAACTTGTGTACAATAATCTTATGATAATGGACTCCAATTTCTGTGGACTTGTTTACACCATAAAGGGCATTATAAATTTCAAAACACGCTGTCTGTGATTTTCCCTCTAATTTGATAGCCTTCAGGCTGTTCTACAAATCTTTCAGAATAATGGAGACATTAAGTTAGATAAGCAGACTTGATATTTTCGTTTCATATCATGCTATGCAGACAAGAGTCTTGCGGTCTGTCCGAGAGAATGTTTCTTCATAATTTATCTAGCAATTTTGAGAGTAACCTTTGACTACAAATCTAGCCTTATATTCATCTTCATCATGCAGACCTGTTTTGTTGGTATACACCTATCACTGGCCTACACCCTGTCAGTCTGGCCGTAAATTGGTTAACTTAAATGCATCATTCTCTCTGGGATCCTAAAATTTTCTCTCCGTCACTTCTTTCTAATAACACTAAAGGCTTGCTAGGCGTGAATAAGATAAGAGGGTGATCAAAAGAACAGCAAAACAACTAAAGGGAAAGAAAATTATTATAGGGATTATAAACTTCCTAACAAATATAATAATTATCCATTTTTTTTCGGTTTCTATCTCATTCTTTTTTTAACCTATATTAACGCCAATATAAATATTATACTAAAAGATCGAATCCCGTATGACCTTTTTTTCCATTTGAAAAACAAAGTCTCCTTCATCATCACTGCAATCTGTAGGGATAGGATTAGGTTCAGACATAGCGGCTTTTTCTATATTGGCTTCCAATAATATCATAACTTTCACTTTCTTTAATGAATCCATGTCGGGAATATGCACAAGATGTGCTGGATGCCAGTGTCCAGTTCAAACAACTTTTTTCTGTCCTATCATTTAACTTCTTAGGAATTTTGAACAAAAGCATAAATCAAAAGTTTGTTAGATTTTGAGATTTGACTTTCTTTGATTTCAGGCTTCAATGGGGCGTTTTGTCTATGTTTATTATTATAGTATCTGTTCCTGGTGTATGGGGATGTCATTAGAGCATAGAGCCATACGGTCTTCAACAAATCAGCTGTTCATGGGAAATATTTCCCCACTTTAAAGAGTTTTCTGTATTCTCGTCCTGCACAGTCATATTGATGCGTGTTAAAAGAATCATCTAATTTTCGAATGGGTAAAAAATGAATTCAATTGATAGCAACTTTTAACCCTGATCTTATCTTACAAACTTTACAGAGCGAAAAGGGTTTGCATTGCTTGAAATTTCTTAAACGCTATAAGTATATTATATTTCGTTTTCTATTAAACATTGATCAAACCAGTATAATGACAAACGCAAACTAGGGCAAACTATATTGGAATATTCTTGAGAAATCTATTAATTGAAGCAGCAAGATCTACATGAACAAAATCAAATGGCTTATTGCACGTGCTCCAGATTGTCTGATTGTTACTGTGTCGTTTTCTTTCGAGTAGACATTTTAGAGATAACTTTACCTTTTGGGTTTGCAAACTTTTATTCTTTACTGATAATTACAAGGTCTCATTATCTTGTTTTTTGTGTGTAGTTTCGATGTTATGAGATAAGAATTAGTGCAGATCTTCTAGTTCTTTCTTTCTATTCTGATTTCTTGTTTTATATTTGGGAAGATTTGCAAGGTTTTCGCTGAATTTCTCTATTGCTCTGTGTCTTTGGCATTTTTCAGAGAGAAAATATTGTGATCAAGTGAGACCACAAAAAGCACATATTTGAGAAATGAATAATCTCATGACTTGTTCCTTTCGTGTTAGTGAGTAGGGTGACTGTTTTGTTCCATCTCCAGGTTAGCAGCTCATGTCCATCGGTCAGTTCTATGATATTGTTGGGTTGAAAAACTCTTGAAAAGTCTCAACATTCGATTTGGCCTAGGTGATATTCATCGTCATTCTTTGCAAGCTCGATGATAAAAAAGAAAGCAAGCGATTGTCTAAAATCAATTCATCAATCAGCTTTCTTTTGCTTCTCTCAGCTATCTTTGTTGATTCATCTTTTAGAGGGATGAAAACATTATACCAATTACGTACACGTGCACACAGCGTCTGGGCCCAGAGCCTGCTGGTTGTGTAGGAGCCATACTTACGTTGACATGAAAACTGATAACTAGATGTTAGAATAACAAAATGATACGTGGTAGATTAAATCTAACGAATTAATTCAAAATAATTATAGGCTCCATCAACCATGATTGTCTTAAATACGAGAGTGAACTCAGAACTGATAATAATAGAAAAAGACCAAAATATAAAAAACGGACACTATTGCATAACTTAATTATTTACAAAAAAAAGTACAAAAAACTGCTTTTTTACACTTTTTTGCAAGGGCGGTAACTTGTACAACAAATAAATGTTGGAAATTACTTCCATTCGTTATATTAAACCAATGTGCATATAATTTGGAACTAAATGTAAAATAATATAAAAATGAAAGTGATTATATAAAGTTACAGTGATGATTTTAATAACAACATTCTTTCTCAGCTGCTCAGAATCAGTACAAGTGTCTGTATGATGGTGCTGTCTCTAGCTGGCCCACAATTCCCAGAACGTTTCCTGTAATGTTACAGATGTATCCAGCGCTTCCAGACAAAGTCCGATGGTGTCACGAGCTGGCCCACAATTCCCAGAACGTTTACTGTAATGTTACAGATGTATCTAGCGCTTCCAGACAATGTCCGATGGTGTCTCTAGCTGGCGTCCAGTTCCCAGAACGTTTACTGTAATGTTACAGATGTATCTAGCGTTTCCAGACTTAAGTCCGATGGTGTCTCTAGCTGGCTCCCAGTTCCCAGAACGTTTACTGTAATGTTACAGATGTATCTAGCGCCTCCAGACTTAAGTCCGATGGTGTCTCTAGCTGGCTCCCAGTTCCCAGAACGTTTACTGTAATGTTACAGATGTATCTAGCGCCTCCAGACAAAGTCCGATGGTGTCTCTAGCTGGCTCCCAGTTCCCAGAACGTTTACTGTAATGTTACAGATGTATCTAGCGTTTCCAGACTTAAGTCCGATGGTGTCTCTAGCTGGCTCCTAGTTCCCAGAACGTTTACTGTAATTGTAACGCATTGTACTATAAGTTGATCTATTCATTTCCTCACCCTTTTTTGGTGCGTAACTTTTGGGTAGCGGATCGGCTAGATCTATGTACATTATCTTGTTTGGTTGCATAACGTTTGTATTTCAAGCCTAAGAATTTAGTTTTGTTTATTGAACACAGCCCGCACTTGTATGGTCAAGATTCTTCTCGAATCTCCGACTTAGTTCTAGCATAGTAATGATCTCGTCACCCCTTGTTTACCTTTGTTTTGATTGGTTGCTAATTGCTAATGACGTGTACCGAGAATGTTCTCTTATGATTTATGTAATTCCTTTTCTCGATGATTCGACGAGATTTTGTATAAATAAGAAACCAAATTATATTTAGTCAGTCAACATCATCGAGTCTACAGTGAGTCAACATCATCGAGTCTACAGTGAGTCAACATCAAGTCTACAGTGAGTGATTGTTTTAAGTCTACCTACAGTGAGTGATTATTGAGTCAACCTACAGATATTGTATAGTCTAGCTCTTATGTTGGATTAAACAGTTTGCAATTTTTACTTGCGGACTTCGGACTTATGTTCTACGGACGAGTCGTGTGATAAGCTGTGTATATTTTTAATACCCCTAGACAAACAGAGCCTAACAGATCACCCCCATCACCAAATCTGTTACAGTAATGTTTCAGATGTATCTAGCGCCTCCAGACAAAGCCCGATGGTGTCTCTAGCTGGCTCCCAATTCCCAGAACGTTTACTGTAATGTTGCAGATGTATCTAGCTTTTCCAGACTTAAATCCGATGGTGTCTCTAGCTGGCTCCCAGTTCCCAGAACGTTTACTGTAATGTTACAGATGTATCTAGCGCCTTCAGACAAAGTCCGGTCTTATCTCTAGCTGGCCCCCAGTTCCCAGAACGTTTACTGTAATGTTACAGATGTATCTAGTGCCTTCAGACAAAGTCCGATGGTGTCTCTAGCTGGCTCTCAGTTCCCAGAACGTTTACTGTAATGTTACAGATGTATCTAGCGTTTCCAGACTTAACTCCGATGGTGTCTCTAGGTGGCTCCCAGTTCCCAGAACGTTTACTGTAATGTTTCAGATGTATCTAGCGCCTGCAGACAAAGTCACATGGTGTCTCTTACTGGCTACCAGTTTCCAGAACGTTTACTGTAATGTTACAGATGTATCTAGCGCTTAAAGACAAAGTAAAAGCTTACATTCGTATATCTATACGAATGCTTTGTTTGGCTTACACAAAAAAGTTCATGATAATTATTACTTTTTTTTCTTACAACGCTCAGCTTCTCAAAATTCCTAAGGAGTCCAATACAATTAAAAAAAAAGAAACAAACACGAAGGCAGTGACGTCTCTTTACTATTCTATGAGAACGAAAGTTTTTAGAACAGAGCATTTTATTGTCATCTAACCTGCGTGATTTTTCGTAGTAAAACTTAGAGCAAACGTATCAATAATCAGGGATTATTAACACGCGTTCAATAGATCCGTTTCGTAAGTGGCAGTAATATAATCCAGACTTTATTAAGAATGTCAATTTATAAGGAACAATATTTAACAATGTTGATTAAAAAAATCCATTTGTCTTTAATCAAGTAGTATGGTTATGGGCCAGATCTAAAGAAAAGGTGACAATTAAAAAAAGACAATCACAAGCCAGTCAACATTTTAATTAAAAAAATATCTCATGCCTGTGGCTGCTTGATTGGATTCAGTGTATACTCATTAAGCAGAACTGAAAGTAAGATGCTAATGAGAATAAAGAGAGAAAGTATAATGTGTGCAGGAGAAAAAAATGAAAAGAGGAAGAAAAAAGGGACTCTGAATCACAATAAATTTTTATTTCTCAAGATCTAGCGTTGTCGTTGTCTCTCCTGTTTCATTCCTTGTGTGACTGTACACGTGTAGTTTACTTTCTGGTTTTCCCTGAATCAGCCTGTCTGTAGATAGGATCTTCTAAATACTGTAATATTAGTGTTTCATGATCTGCAATATGTTTAGCTCAAGGACGTCGATTTAAACATCATGCTGTATACCTTTATAACAGGGTCATTATTCCAATTTTATTTGAAACATCAAAGACTGAGAGCAACTTTGCCCTTATTAGGAATTCTGCTGAATGAGTAAGATCACTAGGATCAAATAAGATAATGTTGGGGTTTTATTGTCCTCAGGTTGTTTTCAATAAAATTGAAGTCATATTGTTTGCCCTTTCTCTTTAAAAAAAAGAATTCCGTTTTGCTCAGATTATGTTTTCAAATTAAATCTATGTTACATTTAGGCGAGCTATTCTTTACTTACAGTTACAAAAAAGAAATGGAGGCATGTGAAATATAGTTCCTCCGGATAATACTACGAACCTCAAGGAGTGCAAAGAAATCAAACAAAACTGTGGTTCGAGAAGCTGACACAAAAAGACTACTCGTAAATAGAAAACGAAAACGCCAGGCAATCGTTTTGGCCATGTGATGAGAAGAGAGAAACAAGAACATCTTGTGACAACTGGAGTGATTGACAGAAAATGCAGCATGAAGAACAACGAAAAAAGTTGTAGGATGGACTAATCAAGTGGCTCTAAGAAGGACGAGTGAGAGGTGCACTCAAAGCGACGAGAGATAGTGATGTATAGAAGGTCTTGATGGCCAGCGCTGAAGAGCACCTTATAAAAATATTGATTATTTACTACTTGCCCTCCTCATCCGACTTCTTTGTTCCTGGTATTTTTTTATAATTTTTCTCCCGCTATTTGCACCTACCTGGTTTCATCATAATCAAAATGCAAGAATTATCAACTCTTTTATTGATGGTTGTTGGATTAAAGCGGTAAATGAAAAGTATTTCATACGTAAATATAAGCAATGAACTGAATATAAGAAAACAAATGCTACGAATGGAAAGACTAAATACTATTTTACTTGCATGACCTTCTCCTCCAATGCAGTCATTTCAACTGTAAAACAAGTTAGGATTGTTTGTTGGTTTTTTTTCATTAAAATTTACCATGTTTTACACCCTAATCACGCACAGTATCAATTGTGAGAGATCAATATATGGAGGAACAATGATAAAGAATGTAAAATCTCTCTGAGATACAAACGAGTGTAAGGATAGGTGCATAGCGTCTATCCATCCTGCACATGAACTGCATTTAAAAATGCTTTTGTAAAAATACAAGTCTTTTATTTTGTCCATGGTTATGTAAAGGTTCAATGTCACGTAAGAACATATAACTTAAATTATCACAAACAGTGCACCCTGCAGCAGTAACTGCGGGAACTCGGAGTCTTATAAAGAGTGTTTACAGCTTAAAAAAGAAGTATTACTAAAGTGCATTATTTGTTGCTAAACTTTGATGACTTAGACTCTATTTAATTCCAATTGTAACTGTTTATTCTTATGGTATAATGTGTTTGTGTAACAAAGACACAGGACAGTGTTTTAACTGCATGAGTTCTCGAACAGTTCAAGTTATTTCGAAGTGGTAGAATATTTATTGAGAGGGAAAAAAAACGCAAAACAGGTTTGTATTGTAATATTTTTCTCTAGCAACCCTATGTTAGTTTTGGTCTATAAAGTGAAGTGATAATGTTACAAGTTTCAAGGAAAAAAGTATGAGTAGATTATGCAATGCTTAAGAGAGACGCATAGACGGAAAAAGGGAGAGACAAAGAGAGAGAGAGAGAGAGAGAGAGAGAGAGAGAGAGAGAGAGAGAGAGAGAGAGAGGCACTCAACTTTTTAACTACGGGACTAAAAAAAAAACACAAGTATAGTGCTTGTCTCTTTTTAGACCCTGTTTCACACTATTCACAGACACACACGCGTCCTTTTGGGATCCTTTATGATTACCAAGTTGCCCTCCAAGTGTTGTGTTTTTGCTTTTCTATTTGGAGAGAGACAGAGAGACAAACAGACAGACAAACAGACAGACAGAAACAGAGACAGAGGCAGATACTTAGACAAAGAAGGGGCAAAGAATAGCATGCTGAATATAAAAAAAAATATTGAAGACAGAACCAAGTTAGAGAAAGACATTTTTCAACCATACTAAGTATAACACGTACAAGATTTAAAGACAGATACAGAGAGAAAAATAGAATGTCAAATTAAGAGCTTGTTTACAAAAGAAGAACAGTTGTTATACCCCACAATATGATTGTATGTAAAGTGGTTTTCTCTATTTTGCAGCTCAAATTCTTCCTTTTCCTTATACACACTTTTGAGCAGGTTTTAGAGGCTTGGCATGTTTCGAACTTTGACTAAGCTCGCGAGTCTTAGATACCAAGAAAATGTGTTGACTTTCCTTGAACGCGTAGGGTGAGAGGGTGAGTGGACCAAGTGGTGGAAACCGCGTGAAGAGAAAAATTTGAAAGAAAAAAAGATGCATTACTATGACTGCTGAGAACACTAGATTGTTTGAAGCGCATAAATAACTTCCCTCTCTCTTTGCTAGTAAGTTCAAGAGATAACGCTCAGTATTCTCTGTGTGACTAACTTTCAACTCACAGGCAATAGATAGAGATATAAATAGTAAGAGGAATAGATACAGCACAGGAAAAGCAAACTTTCCCGAGAGAAAGAGTTACAAAGAAGAAAAAAGCTCTTTTTCTTTAATCGTCAACTTTGATCTACTTCTAGCACTTTCTTCCTTTATCTGATACTTTTTCCTCATCAGATTTTTTTTTGTATTTCCCATCTTACTTTTAGCGTAAACGTCGCAGACATTGAATCAGTTTTATAGGCCGTACGGGTAAAAAATTTCGAGTGAAAAATATTTTTTAAATATTAAAAAAAATCAGACCAAATGCTATTAGAAGTTTTAGATTAAATTATTCTTCCTGAGACCAATTTAAAGAAATTCTCTTTAGGACAAGAACGGCATTAAACAGAGAGTTCGTTAAGGTTTTACTAGTTCTAGTTCTAGCAGAGAGCCAAGACATTGCTCCTATAGTATACATGGGCAGTCAATGGCTTTTAACAGCAAGGCAAGACTGTTCTCCTTTATGAATGCACAAAGGTTGTTTATCGGTGGCCTTTTGACTGAATGGTGAAGACTTGTTTGCTAGAAAAGTAAAGCACATAGCATTATGGATTTACAAAGTGTAACTTTGTTCCTGTAGTTAAGTGTCATATCTCCGTGCGAGAGTGCTCTAAAACACCGACAACCCATTGTTTCTTAGTGATCTTAAAGATGGTCATGCACTGATGCAGAATTAGCGTTAGAAGAAACACAAGACAATAAGACTTAGGTAGGCAAAGACATTGCTCTCATGATGCAGTTATTTTTGTACTGTCAACGTTTCCATGATCTGAACACTACAAATGGTGGAGAATAATAATAATAAAAAAGAACCAAAAAAAAAAAACCCAATAACTTACTTGAGACTTTGAGCATCCAGGAAGCTGAAAATTCTACATCCTTGTTCTCGGCATATAAATGGTTATGGCATCTTAGCAAAACCATGAATCGTGAATATAACCGTGTTATATTACTGTGTTAAGGTTACTGTATAATCAATCCATAACAATAGTTTTGTGTTTATCCTGTGAAAATTCTTGAAATTTAATCCTCTTCCTAATTGATATGGAATATATATATATATATATATATATATATATATATATATGTGTGTGTGTGTCTGTGTGTATGTGTGTGTGTGTTAAAAATAGATGGTATTAAACCAAATGTCAAATCCACTTGTAGTGCTGGTGATCATTTTGAACAATGTAGAACAAATTTAACCGTATGCATATTTCATAGAAAAAAAGCAAATGATTAAGATAGAGACACACACAAAGAGAGAGCCATAATGTTGGAAGTAATATGTAGATATATACTAGTGAGAGATAAAGAGAGAAAGAGAGAAAGGACACAAAGGGTGAGAGAGAGAGAGAGACAGAAAGAGAGAGAGAGAGAGAGAGAGAGAGAGAGAGAGAGAGAGAGAGAGAGAGATACTGAGTGAGCGAGTTGGAGAGTTAGAGAGAGATAGAGCTGGAGAGAGCAAGCTAGAGCGGGAGATAGAAAGAGAAGTTAAAACAGTAGACAAACAAAATTGTTTTTTAATTTAATTACCAGAGAATTCAGTCGCTGTTACAGGAGAAGTATGGGTTCCTTAAAATACGTGTATTATTCACTATCAGTGGAAGGAAACCAATTTTATGAACTAATGATACTCGACTGTGAAATTGCAAAATTCATGAAATACTGAACTTACTCACGGACTATGAAGAGATTTGTGTGTTCACAGTTTCAAATCAGACATATTACTTTAGTATAACAGAATGAAATCCCTTAATGCGCTGGAAAGTGTTTTCTTGTTGGCTTCAGCTTTTCTTATCCTCACAGTAGGTGAGTACATGCTATTTTTTTATTATTAATACTATTTCTACAAAAACTACCACCACCACCATAACTACTCCTACCACTACTACTACTACTACTACTACTACTACTACTACTACTACTACTACTACTACTACTACTACTACTACTACTACTACTACTACTACTACTACTACTACTACTACTACTACTACTACTACTACTACTACAACTACTACTACTACTACTACTACTACTACTACTACTACTACTACTACTACTACTACTACTACTACTACTACTGCCACTGCTACTGCTACTGGTATTACTACTACTACTACTACTACTACTACTACTACTACTACTACTACTACTACTACTACTGCTACTACTAGTACTACTACTACTACTACTACTACTACAATTACTGCTACTACTACTACTACTGCTACTGTTGCTACTACCAGTA
This sequence comes from Elysia crispata, assembly GCA_033675545.1. NCBI lineage: Eukaryota > Metazoa > Mollusca > Gastropoda > Plakobranchidae > Elysia > Elysia crispata. The sequence goes on along the minus strand of JAWDGP010005378.1, from coordinate 40,201 downwards.
CCACTACCACTACCACTACCATTACCACTACTACTACTACTACTACTACTACTACTACTACTACTACTACTACTACTACTACTACTACTACTACTGCTGCTATTTTAATTGTCCTTTGACTTTATCTATTTCTGGCACCACTTTACCTAGATTTAGCATGCGTTAAAACAAAAACAAAAAAAAACAACTGCGTTCATTTTAAATATACATAAAGACATACACATACTATTGTCATTTTTTTTTATTCTTAAAGAAGTTTAAAACAAATTCGCCTCTGCTTTCTTTTGTATCGTCTATTGTAATATGAGTATATCCTGAAAGACAAAAAGAAGATATAGGCTTTAACCCATGAATAATTATTTTGATAACGACTGTCTATGATCCCCTCTAGATTTTTTGTCCCCGTCTCGTATCGCTGAGTCTAGCTTAGATATTTTTGTTATTTGGCCCTTAGCTGAGTCTAAGGCAGTAATGCATTAATCTTAGTGCACTTGACATGTTACATATTATTATAGGCTGCATGGCCAGAATACCCACTCTCTTTTTCATATCCATATTTCGCTTTTGCTCTTAGCAGATGTATTATACTCGGAAAGCGAAATATTTGCAAAATCATTGAAAAACAAAAGACATACAGGTGTTGGGTTTGGAATGTTGATGTGGGAAACTTATCTCAGTTTATTGAGTAGAACAGCAGGAGCATCCAATTAAGAAAAAAAATATGTTTGATGTTCTTTGACACAACAATACGCATTATGTTTGACTTCCATACAAATACACGCAATTTTATAAAAATATAAAGACAAAAAGTTGCAAGCAAAAGAAAAGTATCAGAGTCAGATTATTACGATAAAGGTCTTCGACATATTGACGCATTTGAGATTTATTGTAGCTTTTATGGGAATAAGATAATTGTTTTCAAATCTTCATAAAATTTATTGATAGTTTCAAATTTTATCCATGCTTAACATGAGTTTAAAAAATGTGTCTGTGATCAAGTCGAACAAATCATGATACTGTTAATATATTTTTTGTTAATTTTTTTTTATCTGAATGTTTACTTCATACAGATAGTATGTTAAGGTTTCCTGACTTTGCCAAACCTAATTGTAGAATTCATTGCGAGGTCCAGTAAAGCCTTCTGTTTTCTTGATTTTGAAATTGCTTTCATTTTTGCTGTTAGCATAGTATTCATTTTTATTTCAAATGGGAGAAAATTCGTCATGCAAATTCAACGCTATGATAGATAGATAGATATATTATAATTGACAAAATTTATTACTTAGTTTAAATTTTTTTGTCGTGACTCAAGAGTTTCGAGCCAGTGCAGCTGTCTTAGGATGGCTGTGTATAATGGCCGGTGGTGTGTGTTTACGTTTAACAACAGGAAGCGTTTTCTATGCGTAGCCATCCGGAGAGAGCCGCACGGGCGCGAAGCTCTGGAGGCCTGGCAAAGCCAAAACTTAACTAGATAATACATTTTGTTATTATCATTAAGCTCCCTTTGTCGAGCACTTTCACAAAATGCTAGAATAACGATCAAAGATATATAGATAGATGGATAGATAGATAAATAGATAGATAGATAGATAGATAGATAGATAGATAGATAGATAGATAGATAGATAGATAGATAGATAGATAGATGGTAGAGAGAGTGAGAGAGAGAGAGAAGAGAGAGAGTGTGTGTAACAGATTTGGTGTTCTGTTTGGCTCTGTTTGTCTAGAGGCATGAAAATATACAACCAATCATACGACTCGTTCGTAGAAAAAAAGGCTGAAGTCCTTTTGTAGAAGGTGCAAATTGTTTTATTGAAGCAATAGCACACAATGCTTTCATAAACAAAAGGTTGACTGACCGACGACTTACTGACTAGAGGTTGATTCAATGCCCACTATAAGCTGACTGACTAGACACTATTTCGACTCTTATTCATACTTAATCTAATCGATCTATCTAGAAAAGTGATTACGTAATCTATACGAGAATATTCTTGGTACGACGTCATATGCCATGCGCTATAAAATATTAACCAATAAGAACAAATATAAAACAAAGAGGTATTCAAATCATCATTATACTAAGACTAGGTAGGGGATTTGAGAATAATCTAGACCACACAAGTTCAGGAATACTTTTCTCACAGTGCGAACTATATTCAATAAACAAAACTAGGTCTTATGCTTCAAATACAATCATTATAACCTAAATAAAACAATATCAATAAAAATTTAAGCCGATCCTCTACCCAAAAATACACATATTCACCAGGTGAGGAAGTGAGTTAGGTCCATAGATCAAACACAGCACAATGCATTACAGAGAGAGATAAACAATAATGAGTAGGGCCGGATTAAGCTTTTACAAATTTATTTTCCCGCCTCAATTAAGGCAGTTACTGGGCAGATTTTGGTCGTTTTGAGTGTTTGAAGAAAACTAAACGTAACGCCGAGCCATTTTACTTCCAATTCTGCAGCAGTGCCCTGGTGAGTCTGTATAATAGCCAAAGCAGTCAACATGGTTCCTCAGTTTAGGAAAAGCCATAACATACATCTGAAACATAACATTTAGGAAATAAAAATTTTTTTGTTCTTTTTTTTTCCAATGCCTTTGTATTAACTCTCTTTTAAATTAAAAAGATAAGCTTTACTATTCAACCCAAAAGAGTAAAGTGATTGAGTAATAGCTAGAAATAAATCGAATATATAATATAGACTTACGAGTAAAGTTATGTGGAACTTTAAAGGGCAGGGCCTTACCACATTGATGCTTTACATACTGTTAAACCAAGAACATTATAATTACTTATTATGATCACCTAACTAATAAATAAACAAAATAATTTCTTTTCATTAGAAATAAAATATAAAGTTTGTGTGTATGCAAATAGGTCTATCTGCCAGATTAAGAGATTGAACATAATTATATATTCGAAAAATGCTGGACGGCTAGCTACATTTGGTACAACTCCTAGCCTTTTAGACATCTTAGTACTCGTATAAAAGACAACTATGAAAGATCTATAATAATTGAAAAGAAAAAAAAATGATATTCAACACACAAAAATCTTTGTATAATGTTGTAATGATTTTTTAAAATGATGTTAAAGAAACATAGGGAATATAAATTATCTTCTGCACATACACGATGCTTACTTCCTATGTCACTTTCTATCTCATGGGATTTACGCTAAAAGTTCAAATCCTTAGATTACTCAGCCTTGTGTTTAACATGATAGTCATATCGATTTGCAATTTTTAGAGTCTTCAAGCTTATCTTCAGCACGGACACCATGTGAAGACGGCTGGTTCGGTTCCAACTGTCAGTACCAGTGTCACTGTGCTGGGTCTGCTCCATGTGATAAAGACGATGGTTCCTGTAGCTCAGGCTGTCACCGAGAATGGTTTGGACCTGCCTGTCAATATGGTGAATTAAGATAAAATAAAGCAATAGCAGCTCCTGTCTAAACAAAGGGATTAGATAACATCCCATTTGATGTTGGGAAATTTTTTTGGAAGGTTAAAGATCCCACGAGATTAAGAAACTTACAAATGTCATTAAAATTAATATTAAAGAATTATGTTGTCGGTAAAAATGGTTGTCAAGATCCCATGAAACAGATTCAGATTTGGAAAAGATGTCTTTACAAAAAAATTTTGGGCCATTGCACCCTTGTGAATCTTTTGTGAAACCTCTATGTTGGGAGATTAAAATTGGTCTATTAAAAACGAGGAATAAGATTTAAAACATACCATGAATATTGGTGCCGATTATAAATATATATATATATATATATATATATATATATATATATATATATATATATATATCTAGAACAAACTCGTTAACTATTTTTTTTTTATTTTCAATAAAGGCTCGTATGAGCAGTTCATATATTCTACCGTTAAAAACAAATTTTGAATAACAAGTGTACTGCTCAATTATTCAACCTCATGAAGACATAGACATACATCAAACTTTACACCGGCATATCATTATGCTAGCCTCGACAGATTGTCAGTACATTATGCTAATCCTTATCTTTCTTTTTTGTCTCACGTTTTCATCTTTTTTAATGCTTTAATAAGTCATAAAATTCATTTGCACGAGATTAGATTGAGTTAAAAATATATATTAATGAGCCAAGTCGTTTAGCAACTTATGTAGTTCATTCTTCTTCTTCTTCTTCTTCTTCTTCTTCTTCTTCTTCTTCTTCTTCTTCTTCTTCTTCTTCTTCTTCTTCTTCTTCTTCTTCTTCTTCTTCTTCATCTCTTCTTTGCTTTCATGATCGTCGTAACGTTGTCGAAATCTTCACATTTTGTATGTATTTAATTGCAATATCGTATATATCACCTTAATTTTATCATCATCATCATCATCATCATTAGTACAATTGTATATTTTACATTTATTATTTTTATCATCTAGCTTTCTATATCTCTGTGGTATTTGAAATGATTAGCCAAAAAAAAAGAAACAAAACAAAAAATAAAAAAAAAACTAACCAAATTTATTTTTCTACCGAATTTTGAGATAACTATGAACATCAAAAAAATGAGACTCAAATCGTTCAATTTTTTTATAAATTTTTTTTCTTGCAGGCCAAAAATCTTTGATTAAGAAATCAAATACCAAGATCCCTATGCTCGTATATGAAAAAGTAAACATCAATAACAAATGCATGTACGAAACAAATAGATTTTTTGAAAAAGACATACTTCGAAAATACTGTCATGCATTGACTATTTAATTTTCTATGCAATTTTGTATCATCTAGTTACAATTTTCGTTTCTTAATAAAAAATAAGAAGTTGAGCATGTAGAAAGTTACAAATAACTTGGAGTCACCTTAGACAATACTTTAAATTGGAACCCCTTTTATGATCCTTTTCAAGAAGCTAAAAACTCCGTTATATTTTTTACGAACTCTTAATTCTGTTCATGTTGACAAAACGCTTCTATGCACCTTCTACAAAGCAATAGTTGAGAGTGTTATTTGCTTTGCTCTGACCTGTAGGGGTGGTAATTCAAACAAATTTCTGACTAACAAAATCGATATCATTATTCATGAATGTAACAGACTGTTTCAAGTCAATGATCTTTTCACCTCCTTTGATGTTTTGTATTTATACAAATGTCAGAGTAAAATAATTTCTATTTTTAAAGATAAAACGCACGCTCTCAGCAGCCTAGTCGGTTTCTCTAAACGCTCTGGAAAAACCCTTGGTTATAAAATGTAGACTTGAGCGGTACTGAAATTCTTTTTTTTTTTTTTTTTTGCCAAAAGCAGTTAAACTTCTATAATAACATGTTTAATTAAGTTTACCTCAGATTTTTTTCCACATACATGTTATTATAAAGGTCTGTCATTAATCACCCTATATAAGATTTTTGTTCTGTTTGTGTACCCTAATCTCGTGCTGCTTATAAAATCACCTATGAAGCACAATAAAAGTATATCTTATCTCATCTTATCTTATCTTATCTTATAACTTAATATGTTATAGGGTAGATTTGTATTTGTTCCCTTCACCTAACAGCATCGATGGCGTTCATGGCTTACTATAACCAAGGTAGCGAGGTGAGATGGTTGACAGACAAGAATGACACCACTTGTAACAAATGGAGGAGATCTAACTTGAAGGTTACACTGACGACTCCCACTCTTATCTCATGGGTCAGGATTGTAGTTAAAGATACAGGTAAGATATATTACACATATTTTTTTTTTATTATTTTTTAAATTCTGTAGTCGAAACATGCATTTGTTTTTCGTTTTAAGATTACGCTTTCTTCATTTAAATTCAAACTTGGGAATCATCAAACTAAGTTTTGGAGATTTTTATGGGAAGTTTTACAAACTAAATTCATATAGAATTGATACGTTTTTAGGAGTGTAAATTGGTCTATATAATGATTTAAACAATGAACTATAAGGCATCTTGAAAAAATGATACAATATCCACAGCCAAGGATAAGAGAATCTACCTTTACAACAAACAGAGAGGCGTTGAAGGAAAAATTCTGTGTGACAGCAAAGACAGTGCAGCTATGGTGGACAAAAGGACGTATGATATCGTCTGCAACTCACATGACCCTTTCAAGGAGTTCTCTCTCTTTGGAAGCGGAGTACGGTCCCTTTGTTCCTTATATATTAGTGGAGGTATGAAAAAAAAAGTTATAAAAAAATGCCTAAATTATTAATATAGTAAATTTTTTTCAAACTCTGATAACGTCACAAAAATCTAAGAAAAGCATAGACGTGAAACTCTGCGATACATGAAAGACCTAAGTCCTTAGTGTCACTTTTAATATGAATTAACATCGCTTTTGTCCGAATGTCCATCATGAAAACGTTTTATCTCTGTTTTCTCTGTCACGTTTATTATCAGGAGGTCCCATTGAAAACTTCAGTGCATCAAAATTCCAGTTATATTAACCAACAAACATTTTTTTACTTCTTAGTAAAGTGAGGCTATGTTTTAGCCAGTCATAATAGAGCTTCCACTACAAATCTCCTTTAAGCCGATAAAAAAGTTTGTAAACGTTTGCCGTTACATCTTTCATAATATTTTTTTTCTCATACGTGTAATATTATTCAAGTTCTACTCGTAGGGATTTTAGTTCTAGACCTAACTTAGTCAAATGCATGCGCAATTTGGATCGAGGATCCTCAAAACTTAAACGTTCTGAAAAACAATTATAGTCTTAATGTAATAAATTAATTTCAGGGCATAAATTTAACTAAAATCACTTATTTTTCTTAATATTTAATGGTTTAAAACAAAACTGTGAGATTGATTTGTTTTAGCATGGTACAAAGTTAAACATTACAGGTAAGTTTATGTTATAGCAAACCTAATAATTATAAACTTCAATCAAAAGCAACGACACGTGCAATTTTTGATTGATAATACACCCAAAGAAATTTCATATCCAGGAGCCGCGTTTGTCTCATATATATGCAAATGCAAAAATAATCTGTTTTACGACAGTCCAGGCAAACTGCAAACCTGAAAAAAATGCATTATTTACCAATCAAAAAATGTATTATATTTGGCTCATTTTTTTCATTTCTTTGGACACAACTTTAAAGCAAAATTTATTTCATTCGAAAGGAATCCCAGATTTACAAAATTTTTTTGTTTTGTTTTGTCTTTCACATAAAGTTGAATTTGAAGTTTGAGAAAGGAAATTAAAGTATCCTTCATTGACTACAAAGAATGAACAACATTTGGTAAGGTATTCTAGTGATTGCCTTTTAATTGCTGATTATTTTCGATTGCATTAAAGGACGTAACGTAGCTTTAAAGCAGAAAACTACACAGTCATCAACTTATAATTCATGGAACTCTTCAAACGCTGTGGATGGCAAGCTTGATATCCCAGACAATGAAACTTCTCAGGCGGCAACGTGTACTCATACCAAAAGGGAATATCGTGCCTGGTGGAGACTGACGTTCTCACAATCTGTGGATATCTTCATGTTTCACATCTACAATAGGAGAGATCCTAGCAGGAAAGGTATGTCTGTATTATCTTCACCATTTAAGCCCTATCAAACACATGCTTGTCCACTTAAGAAGATGCGTAATTGAAGTTGCACTGAACTTTATCATACAATTAATCTACTGAGTGAAAATTTAATATCAAGCTTGCAAAGATTGTTTAATTTGCAACACAATTTATTTCAAGAGAATGTCTTCATTGCTCTGATTTAGAATAATAAAAATCTCACTGGTTTGATCTGCAGGATTTTTCTCAGTGCATAAAAAAAATCAAATTGGAGAAGAAATACTACCATTTCTAAATTGTTTGACGTACATGTTAGGGCTGTTCTGACCACATTTAATTCAGTGTGTATTTATAAATCTGTGAAATGTAAAACGAAAACCCTACCTTATAAAACGATGTCGTCATTATGGATCATACATTCAAATCTTCCAAAACTTAAACTTGATGTTTTTTATGTCATATATTTATCCATGACAAAGAAAATAAAATGGATTTTCTCTATAATTTTGCTATCAAGAAACATTGTACAGGGAACGTGAAAAAGATAAGAGCTTAGAAAGGTGGACGTGTTAGAACAGTTAAAGCCAACTCGCAAAATAGCAATGGGCATTGGTTACTCCATGGAAACGATATTGTGCCCATGACAAAAAAGTGTGAACTTTTTAAAACAGTTTGAATAAGACTAGCGTTCCTCGACGACAAATGCACAATAAACTAAACGAGTCGAAACCGCAAAACTTCAATTAGATCTAGTAACACCTAAAACATTGCAGATAATCTTAAAATACATTGTTTACGCTAAAGTTATAGATTAAATCATGACTGGCATTCAACCATTCTACAGATAGCTAAGGTCTTTACAAAATCAGTAATAAAATAACAGAGAAAGAAATCAAAGTTGATACAGATCGAGTATTAGCCTATATAAATTATGTGGTTCTGACCAGCCACCGATGACATATCCAACGAATATCTAAATAATAGTGTGCTTCTATTTAAGATGGGATTAGCTGAATGTGACATATATCTATACGAGACTCTTCAGGATTGGACCAAAATCGCCGAGTCCAAATTAGTTTCGATTCAGGTAAGCACAAGAGATAGAGCAATAGACACCGATGGAATAACGAAACTGGATAATATATGCGTGTCCCTTTTATATTTTATTTACGACATATCTAGGTTAAAGATCAAATTTTAAGACTCGCCTAATTTGAATAACTTTAATTGACTTTTCATCTCATTTCAAGCCCAGATCGATTAAAAAAAAACACACAATGTCGAGGCAGACACTCACACACACATACCTTTGACTGGTTCGTTGTGAACTAATGTTCATTATATTACATTATCCGAAGTTGATACTACACAGCTCCACTTCTTAAAGTACTGACGAGTTAAAGGTTTTCGAAAACGTAAGGAAAGTCAAACCGTAAAACCTGCATAGGATTTATGAAGATGAGGGGGCCCTTCACAGCATCAGAAGGTTCAGAGAGATGAAAAGAAAAAAAAATGATACCCTGTTGTGGACTTTGTTTCACAATAGAGCGAGCACGCTAAAAAGGTTGCACCAGCCTTGATCATCCTGAGTGAAAGAAAACTTTTTATCATCCTGCATCATAAATGCGCGCTTAACAATTGATAGCATCTGGAGTGGCACAGAGCTAAAAGTGTGTAATTCAATTGATTTTTGAACTGAAAATTAAGGTTAAAATCATTTAATCGGGAATGATGATCGGTTCATCTCTGTTCAGATAAAACCGCATATCCTCCCTCAGTGTGGCTCTGAGTACTCCTCTGATTTCCGAGGCGAGCCTTGGCAGCTGACGAATTTGGTGCAAACTGCCTTTCCATCTCTGTCTATTGTGGAAAAATAAGCAGATGTATGATGAAGTTTTAAGCTCACACTAGCGGCTATCCCAAAAATGAATGAATGAATAATTCAGTCCGTACAATACACTGACCTATCGTGGTGATTGCATACAGCGTGGCGCCGTTGATAAGGGGTTCGTTGAGGTTAGTGTGTCTATGTGATTTGAATGGAGAGGGAAGTAATTTGAGTTGGGCTGCTTTCTAAATCAAAATCTTAAAGGAGCTGTAGGGGTTATGGTGGTAACGGAAATGGGGGAGGGGGCAGGGGATGGGGAAGGAGGTATGGGCGAGAAATGAGGTGTATAAGGTCTCTTATGAATGTTAAAAAATGTATGATATGCAGTATAATCTGTGTTTGTTTGATCTTCAAGTTATCAGTTATGTAAAAAGTAAAGTGCTTCAGGAGATGTATACATTGAAAAGCGATGTAAAAATTCTTAACTCTGTTTTTCGAATCATTTTTCATTCTCTCTCTCTCTCTCTCTCTCTCTCTCTCTCTCTCTCTCTCTCTCTCTCTCTCTCTCTCTCTCTCTCTCTCTCTCTCTCTCTCTGTCTCCCTCTCTCTCTGTCTCTCTCGTCCTTCTCTTTATCTCTCTCAGGACTACATTCTCGATCTCTTTCTCCTTATTTTTCTCTATTTTCTCTAACATTTTGTCTGTTTTTTGTCGTGCTCTGACTCTCTCTAGTTCTATCTCCCACTCTCTCTCTCTCTTTATCTCACTCTATCACACTTTTTTTTTCTTCCGATGGAGCAAAGAATATCATATCAGTAAGAAAATTGTCAGTTAAAAATAATATAGTATCGTATATATATATATATACAAAAAAAAAAAATATATATATATATATAAGGCATGGCGGTACACACTAACTGATGGTATGAAAAAGTATACAACATCGTTAGTTTGGTTTAAGTAGTACAGTGTGTTCGTTGGACCAAGCTAACATCCCGCTCTTGTGTCTGTCTTTGTCTCTGCCTTTGTGTCTGCCATCTCTCTCTCTCTCTCTCTCTCTCTCTCTCTCTCTCCCTTTCTCTCTCTCTCTTGCTCTCTCCCCACCTGTCTATCTATCTATCCATCTATCTAGCTAGCTATCTATTTGTCCATCTATCTGTAAGTTTTGCATTGTACCTGTCTCCACCTCTCTATTATTTTGTAAATACTTTTTTAGCCAATCACGTAATGTTTTGTAATTTTTTTTTTTTTTTTTTTTTTTTTGGGTGGGGGGCATTTTTTTTTACATCCTCATTATATTTTTCTTACGATGTCCCAACCAAACTAACCCTCTAACAGTTACAATCCTTTTTGTCATTACATTTAATGCAGCTTTATAAAATATCTGAAAAATTTAGAAAGTACTTCCAAATCTTTTACAACACTCAGTCTGAAATATTAAAAAAAAACATACCTAGTCTATTTCTTGCCGTACACAAAAGACCAAGAAATCTTAAAGATCCCCTAGTATATTCCAAAATGAAAAGGACAACCGTCAATCCAGGTTTTTTACGCAGCAACATCCCTCAATGCAAAACATGTAAACGCGCAACACCCACTTCATTCCTCACATCCTCAATGACCGAAGAACAGTACAAAATGAAGAAAATAACATTAAAACGCCGGTCTCAAAACGTCATATATATCTCATGACCTGCACATTGTGCCAAAATACGTAGCAATAACATCCACACCACTCCAGACCATTTCACCCGATACAGATCAGACATCGAACGACTCTTTAACAGCCAGACATTTTGACTGAACCGGACACAGCACAGACCACCTGCAGATCGTGGTTATTGATAGACCTCCATCCTCTAACTGAATAAAACGACGCACTAAAAAAAAAAAAAATCATCGGATCGATACTGTTCAGACCATAAAATCCAATGGCATCAATGTGAAAGAAGAGGCAACGCTACCCATATCTTTAAATCATATCCACTCTACTCAATGAGACGAGACTGACAAAGAAATATTTAATGTCAACCGCGGCCTAATTAGCTGGCTACGAAAGATCTTTACACTATAGCAGAATATCATGATCATCGGTATTGTACTCAGTATAGTTATTGTAAACATTACAGCTTACATTACCAATAGTGTAACTATTTTTGCAAAAGTTTACTATAGTTACGAAGAAGATCGGCCCAGGTTCAGCGCTAACGGACATGCCAGGGTGAGAGTGCCGAGCCATAACAGTTGCGAGAGCGTGTGCTTGGCGCACTAACAGATCCAATCGTGTAAAAATCAAATATCTAGGAGTTACATACTTTTTTTTACTCCCTAAACCTTATAGACACCTAAAAAAGAAAACAGTTTTTAAAAACTTAACTGTTTACCGTTTGTGCACGTTTGATTCATTTAGGACATATAATAAGAATAAGAGTAAAAGACGCACATAAAATCATGACGAGAAGAAAAAAAAACGAGACAATATTTATCGATAAAACTAATCACAAGTTCCCTAGTTTGCTAGTATAATTATGCTCAAGCTTTGAACTCGAAAACCGAAGATCTCTAAAGTTCACACATACCCCCTTTTTGTAACGGAAGGGGAAAGGGAGAATTTTGTAAGCAAGCAGAGAAGCCCAAAAATTGCATCATTGTTCTTTATCTTCGTTATTAAATTTTAATGATAGTATATATAGAGAACTTTCTTCAATTAATGATAAAATACACATGGGTTTTTAACGTCATCAGTAAACAGGTAGCTATGTATATTCTGTCGCTGACACGTGAGTTCTCAACAGTATCATATGTCTGGACAGATGGTGCTGATTTCAAACTAAAGCTGAGCCAAACGAAGGCGCCACCTGATGCTGAGAACTAGAAGCTGATGCAATATGCGCTAACAGTAACAGATGCCCCATACCACTTTGCACCTCACAAACAGTACATGTAGTACAAAGACCCTTGAAATTGAATATGAAGTTGATTGTAGTATCAATGCTTTAAAATCTCAAATAAACACTACATATCGGGTGTCATATCAATTTTTGTCTCCTCCCTCGAATGGATTAATTACGTATATCTATTGAGAGGAGACTACATGCTCTTACAGAGAGGCACAGCTGAGAGTATAACGTCACGAAATTTAAAATGAAGACCATTGTGTCTGGGGCTTATATCTTATTTCACTGATGCTCTGATTCATCCGTTCACATTATTATTTCAAATGCAACTCCCCTGACTCAGTTAGTGGGTAAACTAATGTAGATATTATAGTGGATAATGTTTACTTGTTCGTAAATAAACTGCAAAATTATTGGCTGTTATCGCAACATCACACGAATTTAATAATTATGGTCGCATGACAAGTAAAGCAGGGAATATTTTGGATGAAAGAGAGTGATAGGTAATGCTGATGATCAACAAAATCATAGTTCATAGTTTACCTTACTTCATAAGTCTGCTAGAAACAGTAAATAAGTGCTAAATCATCGGATTTTATTGCAAAACCACATCGCATTAATAATGACGGTTTTATTATAGACCGCTAAGTGATTTTATTTCAATAAGAGAGACATAAATCACAGTGATAATCTGCAACCGAAAATCCGTGATCACAAATGCACATACATAGTTTACTTCTTCATAACTTTCTTATATGTGAAGCTAGAAACTTCAAAGAAACTGCAATATTACCAGCTACTTTTGCAGAATCACAAAAATAAAAATCATAGGGTAAAATCGCAATGTACACCGCGTAAGACATTTCAAAAATAAAATGTATGTATGCGCGGTGTTACACATTAAAACTGTCGCCTTACCCCGTGGAAATTGTTTGAGTTGTATGTGGACAACTGACCCCTCTGAAAAGGTCCCAAAAGTCTTGCTGCTGTAAATATCTAGACCCTGAATCTAGAACCTATGTCGAAGCATCTTTCTTTAGTTTCCTTACTCAGATCTTACACTATAACTTGTAGATCTAGATAAGCAGCCGCCTACATTGTATAAGTACTTTTAGTTCCATTCCTGCCGCATCTACTCGGGGCCCAAAAGCAAGTTGTAAGTTAAACCGAAACTTATTGACTTCTACTCCTATCCCGCTATGTTGCATTTAATTCATGTGATGTGGCGAAGCGTAAAGTTAAGATAACTTAGACAGTTGAAAAAGACCAACGTACGGCCGAACTTAGAGCTAGCAGTTACAGGCTGGCTACATTGATTTAGATCTAACACAGTCTAGATAAGCTTAGATTACGCGAAAATGGCTCCTGTTGTCACTGCTCACCACTTGCGTCGAAGATTGATAAGAAGAAATCGGATTTTTCGAAAATTTTCGTTTTCGTAGTGAAAACATAATGGCGTTGACTAAGTTTTAAATTTGACCAGTTGATAGGTTCGTTCTTTTCTACTTTGTATCCATTCTAATTTCTAAGGCTCGGCTAAATCTAGATTTAAGAAGTGTGTTGAGTCTTAGGTCAGACAGCCAAAACAAAAGCTCTTCGAGAATTAGCCTAATAGAAGGTAAACGAAAGTGAATTTACATTTTGACATGCGCAAACCTTATCTATCGAATGTTTATCGGTTACCTACAACAACTTAGTTCCGATCAATTCAGTTTGGTAACTTGCATAGGTTTCCACTGCTAAAGTTATTTTAAACTCAACTCAGCGTACATAAGTTATAACTTAACTTAGCCGGTAAAAATAACTTGCATACGGATCCATTTGTGCTTACAGGAATTAGTTCGGACATTCACCTTTTTCTTTAAAAGAAATAATCACATTTTCTTTTTATTTTCAAAATACACAATCTAGGTGATTAATATTATTACCACTCCAACCTTTAGGGCAATTTACATCTTTATGCCAAATTTGACGTTTCTAAATGGTCTGGAAATCCCCGGTTCATATGGTCTTCATTTTTCACTCAGCTCCAATATGTATATACAAAGACGGAGGGAGCGAGCGAGCGAGCGAGAGAGAGAGAGAGAGAGAGAGAGAGAGAGAGAGAGAGAGAGAGAGAGAGAGAGAGAGAGAGAGAGAGAGAGGGGTGGAGGGGGGGAGGTTGGTTACAAGAATGGTTCATGTTCAAATGAACAGTTGGGAAGTGTAACTACGCTGAAGAAATAAAAACTTTACTAAAAAAAAAACTCCAACAGCAACAAAGAATAATTGATTGGTTTACGCTGGATTTCTAATATCAAGCTTATTATAAATCAAGATCTAAATGTAGTCACAATCTTTATGAGTCATTGAAGAGTAACAATGTAATGAAATGACTTAGCATGAATGTTTTAAATGTTCCTTGTTGATAATTTGTGGATATGGTCATTATCTTAGATATATCTGGAGGAAATGCTTGAATGAAAAACAAAGCAAAAGTGGTGTTTACACTCGCAACCGTCGCCCCAGAGGAAAAGTGGTAGAATGTTTCAGTGATACTTTTCTCTTTACGCTGGAGGAGGTCAAATTTCCTTTTTTATTTTACCAATATTTCACTCGATTAGAATAAAATAATGGTTATTTTTTCATATGTATATATCTTAAAAAAATTTATAAAATAACAATAATTCGTTCTAAAAACACCACCCGCTTAGAAAACAGTAAACCGCTGAGAACAGTCTTATAAATGTTAGTCGGTTCGTCATTACGATTATGGCACGCAATTTTGATGAAATAATTACAACAGATATACAATGAACGTTCAAATGCAATTTTTAGCCTCAATCCAAATTTTTCCTTAATGTTATTTTACTGAGTGGGACACTGATCTCGACAGATTCTTTACTGCACATTGAGTTGTTTTGGGGGAGATAGTGGAGAAAGAAACGGAAGTTGTCTTTTATAATATACATTATCACAATTATTGCTATAGGTAGTAATAGCAAAAATAGTAGTAGTAGTAGCAGTAGTAGTAGCAGCAGTAGCAGCAGTAGCAGCAGTAGTAGCAGTAGTAGTAGTAGCAGTAGCAGCAGCAGCAGCAGCAGCAGCAGTAGTAGTAGTAGTAGTATAGTAGTAGTAGTAGTAGTAGTAGTATTAGTAGTAGTAGTAGTAGTAGTAGTAGTAGTAGTAGTAGTAGTAGTAGTAGTAGTAGTAGTAGTAGTAGTAGTAGTAGTAGTAGTAGTAGTTGTAGTAGTAGTAGTAGTAGTAGTAGTAGTCACTTTTATCTGATTTATACATATTTTGTTAACTTTAGCAAATTGCACAACTGAAACAACTATTACATAATAGTTATCATAGCTCAATCCATCATATTTGCAACATTACTATACGTGGCTATAACAAGACTAGTGACGAGAAAGCACATTATAGAAGGAGAAAGGTAGAAATAACCAATGCATAGAGACAGATAGGGTAGGTCAAACTGATAGAAAAATACATAGATACAAAGATGAACAGAAAGATAGTGCGAGTGAGAGAGTGAGAGATAGAGAGAGAGAGCGAGAGAGAGAGAGAGTGAGAGAGAGAGAAAAGCCGAGGTATGAAAGAAATGGTGAAAGCGATAGAGAGGGAGAAAGAGAAAGAGAGAGAGAGAGAGAGAGAGAGAGAGAAGGAGACAAAGAGAGAGAGAGAGAGTGAGAGAAAGAGAAGGAGACAAAGAGAGAGAGAGAGGGAGAAAGAGAGAGTGAGAGAGAAAAAGAGAGAAGGAAGGAGAGAGAGAAAGAGGGAGAGAGAAGGAGACAACGAGAGAAAGAGAGAGAGAGAGAGAGAGAGAGAGAGAGAGAGAGAGAGAGAGAGAGAGAGAAAGAGATAGAAAGAGAGAGAGAGAGAGAGAGAGAGAGTAAAAAATAATAGTGTTAAAACTGAGATCAGGGGTATGACATAATTTTACAATGTAAACATACCCCTAAACCCTTTACTTTTTACAAACCTGTGATAACTTCAAGATGGACTATACACACATTGTAAATGGATATCAAATCTTTTTCAACACCTGCCTATTTATACGAGACCTTTTTCTTCTCAATTCTCACTCCTATCTATTTCCCCCTCACACCCTCCATTTCCCCAACCGCGTCCGCCGCTTTTAGGCCTCAAAACATCTTGACTTAAAAGTAACTCAAACGAAACTTTTCCCCTCTCCACACACACAATCACAGAGACACGCTACTTTCTACAAACCGCTTTATCCTGTATCATATATTCTACTACCACCACCTCCATAGGCCAGTATTTAGGACCCAGCAACTACGGCTAGCAAATGGCAACATGCCCGTCAAACAATCAGTCACCAATCCTATCTGTGTCCAGCTTAAGCTACTTTTTTTCGTTACTTGTTATAATGTTTCTCATTTTTGTACCGAAGAAGCCAAAATAAAAGGCGAAACATTTTATTTTTTACGCTCTAGGGTTTAATACACTATTTTTTTTTCTGAGTTGGGGACTGTTTCATGTTTTTTTTCCGTATTGCAGTCCAGGATGTTAATATAATTTGTTGATTCCTAGAGTGTCTCATCTATTATTTCATTTCTGTAAGCTACAGTGTTGATTTATCCAAGTCAGTATCCGTATGAATGTCGTGAACTCTGAGATGAGAGAGTAAGGTCTCTATTGCTGTATTTATCATTGTTCTGGTCTTCATGCCATTGTGTCTATATGCTGTTACGAGCATCATTGCGAAATACTGCATGTTTTTCAAGAATCAATCGTAAATGCCAAATAATAAATCAACGAATTGCTTGTTTATAACCTGAGGGCTCTCAATTGGACCCCACTGATGCCTGGCGGATAGAGTCTTAAGAAATTGTCCTCGCTGAGATGTTGCCATTGATTCTTAGCCACTGATTGATGGTGATATAACCTTTTTCAAGCCGTTGTAATTATTTTCCTTGTTGCCCCACATTAGTGCATGAAGTTCCATGTAATTGCAAAAGTGGGAATTAGAGAAATGTCTACAACACTGAGACCCCCAACAGTGAATTGCTTATGTCTTTTTAGTGTAACGTGCTTATGGACCTATTAATAAAATGTATTGCAATAAAAGATTAATATAGGCCAAAGGAAAGAGCTCTGCCCAAAATGTCTATGAAAGTTTTTCGAGTGGGAGAGAGAACTTGACTTGTCTGACTGAACAAACTGGATCTAGTTGAGTTGTCTTCTCACATAGCTCTGCCTAATGTAAGGGGTATTTGGCATATCAGAACTTTCACTCATTATATCCCAGAGACATTATAATGATTTTATCACGGTGAGATTTTCTGATCTTGTGTTGTATGCAACTGCTGATGTCATTCAGTGACAATGAATTTATTCTTACTTAGCATTAAAAGCATGAAAAAAAATCTGCTTATCCTAAGTAGCTCACGGCGTTTCTCCTTCACAGTTCATAGATGTTGACTTCAGTGTGTTTGGTTTGGTTACCAAAATTGTTGCTTTAAAATCAAGTTGGAAAGGAGATCCCATGGACGGTCCAATTACTGACCTATCTGAATTTTGCACCTCCCAAGATTTCCTTTTTGCTATTTCTAGCTAAATTGGACCAAATGAAGGGTCACAACAGAGACAAAATTGAACGAGCTGCTGCAAATTGTCTTCAAATACTGCGACAGAAAAATGTGAGCTTCGGGATGTTATAGCTGTGATTCAGACTCTTATTGAAAATGTTTTTGTGAAGGTCTCAAAAGTAAGAAGTGACCTATTGGACTAGACTGATGTCGCAGAGAATATTAACAGGCCGTTTTGACTAATATCAAACGCTGGTCATTCATGTCCAAAAGAAGATTATTTGGTGTACAAAATCACCTGACGTCTGATGAATTGATGAAATACTGTGAAACGTTTATATTAAATTTAGGTACCTGACGTAAGCACCTTTTTAATTCCATGTACAACATGTAAAAGATTCCCGAGATTCCAGAATGGCATTTCTAGAGCAGAACCAGGAGGAACAGACAAATAAATGCAACCGATGTAGATCAACAGAGGCCTGAGAAATATTCTCCATGAACAGTTTCATTTGTTTCATCCAAGTGTGTCGGAACACAGCATGTCGCTTTGAAACCCAACAGAGTTATCATCTGTCCTTAGTGCTTCACCAAGGATGTATGTCTTTTCCAGAAGACTCTAATTGATCAGAAAGGGTCAAATCTACTTCCCACTTTTTTTTATTTTTGCTTTCGTCTTTCCCAATCTAGATCTATACTTGGACTCTTAAATTTAAACACACACACACACACAAATTAAAAACTAAACAAATTTGCAACATTACTAACATGAGAGCCTACAATAATCACTATTACTTCTCATAATTATAAAAACTGCCACTTATCCCATGGCAGCGCCTCATTGTTTCGATTCTTGCTCAGTAAATATTAGCTGACGCAAAAATTTCAAATAGAGAACATGTCACACCAATCGTTATTTTTATTACTTGAATTAAAATAAAACACAAAAAATCTTAAGATATCCGTAAATTGCAGTAGATAGTTTAGGGAATTTCTAGCCCTAGTAAATTATAACTATAATAACATCAAGATGCAAACTACAGATAATGAAATCCTGAGGTAAAACCGGTAGTGGAAACCCACGAACATCACGAAACACAGAATCTTATTATAATTTTTAAATAACTGAAGGATAGAACATTCAGTCGCGTTTTAGCAACACAGAAAAAAAGTGAAGGTAAAAAAGTCTCATTAAATAAAACGCTTTACATACTTGCAAACCAAACTGTACAGTTTCGACAGTTTCCCCTTTCTGTGGTAGAACCAAGATTAGAGAGAAAACAAATTGGATGTTTCATAGATTAGTATTCAGATGGCTCCAGGGAACTTTCTTTAATCTCCATTTAACATTTTGCTGCGGGATTCCTAAATTTCAACAAATCTTGAGAGGAAACTTTGCTTCACGTAAAGAATATACAAAAGAACAAAGGGCTGACAACAGTTACACTGTCAGTGATAAGGTCGACTGTGAAATTATCATAAATATGACAGTCAATGGTACTACCTGCATCTGTCCCTGCTGCTGGAACATACGGGAGTATGAAAGGCTAATGGAGTAAACCCTAACAGAAAATCCGGAGTGAGAGCCCCTAAGGCAGTTGTCAGAGAGGAATCTATCAATCTGGTTTCTGGCAGCTCCTGCACCTCAGTTGATTCCAGACGTACTGACCCTGTCTTTTCTTTAGAACAAATCACTTGTGTCGAGAGGGGGAAGTGTACAATGGGCTAGACACTTTTTTTCGTTTGAATGCCCAGGCAAGCAACGTAATATTTAGGGAGGTCACAGCAAAATGAGCAAATACAGTGAAAATGGGCAATCGCATAGCTATTACAGTAAAATAAATTTGGAGAGGACACTCCATTCTTGTTGACACTAATGACAGCACAGACACAACGTGTGAGATTAGTAGAAACGGGTTATAGGTCTTCCCTTATAGGCATTCAGGGAAGGCGTTACAGGTCATCTCTGACGGTGGGAGTTACCATTCAGTTACATTGATCATCTACCGCCCGCCTAAGCTGGGCAGTCCTCAGCCAGTAAGGTTGATCCGCTACGTCCACCTATGGATGTATGGAGATAGGAAAAAATGCGAAAAGTGGACCTAAGCACCAAGCAACAAAATAAAAAAAACCAAGACACAAAGTTAGTAACTTGGATCGTAAGCACTATATGCCGCGAATATGACGACGACCTGGATAAGACAGACAACTTTCGCAAGACTCTTGTTATAGACAGAGAACTCAAGCGGTTGAACGTAGATATTGCTGCACTACAAGAAACCTGACTTGCTGATGCAATTATGGTGAAAGAATCGAATTACACTTTCTTCTGGCAAGGTTTAAGGGCAGATGATCGGCGGCTGCGTGGCGTAGGCATTGCAGTTAGGAAAAAACTTTTAAGCAAGATCAGAACACCACAAGGAAAGTCAGAAAATATCGATGCAGTTTGTCGCCAAAAATAGAGTTGTAAATATCATCAATGCATTCGCTCCAAACTTGGCAGCTGAAATTGATCAGAAAGATAAGTTCTACCAGGATCTTACAGATGTGCTGATAAATATTATATGACATTATCATTGAAAGATAAAGTCTTTATACTGGGAAACTTCAATGCAAGAGTTGGTGCTGACAATCGTGCATGGCAGAATTGTTTAGGACATGTGAAATTGGAAATGTTAATGTGCGCAGCCAAAGACTCCTAGAGTTTTGCTCTGAAAAAAAAATGGCCATATCAAATACGTTGTACAACGGAAAAGACCATCATAAAGTCTATTGGCATCAAATTGATTTATCATCACTAGAAGGGACAACATCAACTCGGTAAAAGCAACACGGTCATTTTACAGTGCACACTGCAGTATAGACCACCTTCTTATTTTAGCTAACACGAAGATCTCGCCAAAGACAGTGCATAAAACCAAGAATCCAAAAATACCAAAGATCAATGTTAAGAACATGAACGATCCAGATAAAAAAGTATTGTATGAAAGGAAATACGAGGAGCGCCTCCCGACCATTGAGGACATTTCTCCAAATGAGATGTGGACAGCTATTCAAGCAGTCATCTATGATTCGGCAGCTGCAGCTTTTGGCACTTGTACAGTTTCTCAACAGAACTGGATCGCATCTAATGCTTCACTGCGAATCCCACATATAGAGGAGAAACGGAAGGAGTTCATAGCATGCAACAAAAATAAAACACAAATCTCACTACAACAACTGCGTTCCGCAACAATAAAGATTTAAAGAGAGTCAAGAAGATGTGCCAACATCTACTGGGGGAAACTTTGTAAGGAAATACAGGAAAAGTTTGATGCTGGCGGTAAAAAAATGATGCATGAAAAAATTAGAGTTGCCTTAGTTCCCCCGACAAACAAGCTTGCTTCTTTAAAATCTTTATCAGGACAATCAATTTTGGAAAATAATGAACAAATGAAAAGATGGAAAGAAATTATTCAAGTCTCTATACGAATACAAGATCATTAGACAGCAGCCTTGAGGCAGCTGTATTCAAGCTCTCAGAAGTGATAGATCTAGATGATGAGCCAACTGAAGACAAACTACTGACCTCTATTGAAGAACTACGCAATGGAAAAGCCACGGGTTAAGACAAAATCCCTGCAGAAATTCTGAAAGAGAACAGAGTTGGTCTTCTTTCTCATCTCTATAGACTTCTGCTCATATGTTGAAGACATGGAAAAACACCAAAGGACATAAGGAGTGCCAGCATTATCACATTGTACAAGAACAAAGGGGACAAGGAGGACTGTTACAACTATCGAGGTATATCTCTCCTGACTTGTGTGGGAAAGCGTTCGCCCGAATCATCCTGATGCGTCTACAGAAAAGGCAGGTCGTGTTCTACCAGAGAGCCAGTGCGGTTTTCGATCGACGCGTTCTACAATAGATATGATGTCAACTACAAATAAAATGTCGTCAGCACCACCTTCCACTGCACTTTGAATTTGAGGACCTTACAAAGGCTTTCGACACAGTCAGCAGATCTGTCCTGTACATGGTATATAAGAGGATTGGATCCATCAACTCATAATATCATTTGATGGATATATGAAAGCAACTGCTCAGTACGACGACTCAATATCAGACATCTTTTACATCTGAAGTGAGGTCGAACAGGGATGCGTCTTATGCACCGACATTATTCAGTATCTACTTTGCATTTTGGTTGCAGTATGTATTCAAGACATCACCTTGTTGGCGTCTTTCTTCACTGGAGAACGGATGGGTCCCTGTTTGGCCTAACAAGACTCATAGCAAAGACCAAGAGCAAGTCTACTACTATCAGAGATCTTCTTTCTTGCGGATGATGTAGTGCTTGCGGCTCACAGTGAGGCGACTCAACATAATATGATGATCTAACTTTCACAGGCATGCAAGAGATTTTCCATAATGATTAGCGTTCAAAAACTGTCGTCCTGTCGCAAGGTGATGCACTCCAATTGAGTATAAAATTAGACTCTAAACCATTGGAATCTGTCAACAAGTTCTGCTATCTGAGATCTACCATTACATCCTCCGTCTCCTTAGACGATAGGATCAAAGTAAGGATTGGAAAAGCAGGAACTTCATTTGGAAAGCTCACAATGAGAGCATAGAACAACAAGATGCTGACAATCGAGACCATGATTAGAATTTATGGAGCTTGCGTCCTGAACACACTTTTCTATAGATCAGAAACGTCGGTCAAGAGAGAAAGCTCAATACCTTTCACCTAAGATATCTGCGCAAGATCATTGGTATACGTTGGGAAGACAGAAAGACCAACACAGAGGTACTTGAAAATGCAAATCTTCCAAGCATATTTACCATCTTATGCACGAAGCGACTCAGATGACTGGGGCACTTGACACTGGTGGATGATAGCCGCTTTACGAAACAAATACTCTTTGGTCAGATGGCTT
>JAWDGP010005378.1:0-12500 GCA_033675545.1 Elysia crispata | reverse complement strand
ATGTTCATAAAAGCTCCAAAAGTGTAATTCTAACTTACGTTTACATAACTAGATCTACCTTTAAATCTAAATAATAATTTAAATTTAGATCTACACTATATGGTTACCCGTGTAATATTTTAGATACCTACACCTAGATTCTATTATGACAAACATAAAGATGTCAATAGTAGTGAGAAAAAGAATTCTAGAGGCATTTATAGAATCGGTGCTACTCTATGGGTGTGAGGCATGGACAATTGACGAGCGAATGAAAAGATCCTTGAAGACAACAGAGATGTGGTTTTTAAGAAAAACGATGATAATACCATGGACAGCGAAGAAAACAAATGACGAAGTCTTAACAAAAGCACAAACCACAAGACAATTAATGACCAAAATACGAAAAAGACTAGCAAAATTTGTTGGTCATGTCATAAGAAGAAACCAACTAGAACATTTGGTAACAACAGGAAAATTTGATGGAAAGAGAGGCAGACGAAGACCAAGAGAAAAGATGTTGGACAGCCTGGCGGACTGGATGAACATTGGAAAACCATCCGAGATGATCAGAGAGATGAGCTGTAGAGTTGGTTGGAGATCCTTGATCGCCCACGCCAGCCGGCATGGCACCTCAAGAAGAAGAAGAAGACCTAGATTCTATGTCTTCGGTAGATAAGATCTGAATAACAGCCGATAATTCTGTCGTCGACCTGTATCAATTATGCACATCTTAAACTATATGTAAGCTTAAATCTTTTACCTTGTTTTATGTATGATCGAGAGTAAAATGTTTTATACCAGTCTGGAAGTTCTCTCTCTCTCTCTCTCTCTCTCTCTCTCTCTCTCTCTCTCTCTCTCTCTCTCTCTCTCTCTCTCTCTCTCTCTCTCTTTTGGCTACGCTGTTGCCAAACCTTTTAAACTCCCCGGGCACAACATTAAACACGCAAAAATCACAACATTAGACCAGTCACTCACAGTCACACCAGACCTGATCGATTTAGACTAAATAAAGAAACATTCTGGATTCACACATTTCAGTCACTAGAATAACAAGGTATCAACGTCAACGACCAAAACAACCTTTCCAATCCATAAACACACCTAATTTCCTAGAACACTAAAAGCTAGACAGTAGTAGTAGTAGAAGTAGTAGTAGTAGTAGTAGTAGTAGTAGTAGTAGTAGTAGTAGTAGTAGTAGTAGTAGTAGTAGTAGTAGTAATAGTAGTAGTAGTAGTAGTAGTAGTAGTAGTAGTAGTAGTAGTAGAATTAGTAGTAGTAGTAGTAGTAGTAGTAGTAGTAGTAGTAGTAGTAGTAGTAGTAGTAGTAGTAGTAGTAGTAGTAGTAGTAGTAGTAGTAGTAGTAGTAGTAGTGGTGGTGGTAGTTGCAGGACGTTAGTAGTAGCAGTAGTAGTTGTAGTACTAGTAGTACCAGAAGTAGTAGTGAGAGTGGCATTAAGTTAATAGAAGTAGTTGTGGTAATAATATTAGTAGCAATACTGTTTGTAGTAGTTGCAGTAGTAATTGGTAATAGGAACAATGTGTTTCGATCAGAGAAAGTCTTGTTGTTTTACATCTTTTTACTTTAAGACTCCTTTGCATGATGGATCCATTGTGATGAATTTAGGATCGATATTCTGGGAGAGTTCTAATATGTGCACATTTTAGAAGGATAGTATGAAATGGACTTATGAGCAATGAATAACTTAAAATAAGTATAAAAAATTCCTATAAAAAAAGTTTTGAAAAGCTTCCATTTTTTTCCCTCGTAGATGTATGAAAATCGGTTTTGAATGATATTCATTGGGTTTATACATTCGGTCAGCATTTTTGTAGCTAGTGGAACCAAGCAAACGGTGTCAAATTAAATATGAGATAAATTTCATAGCCTATATAAGTTATAACTACACTGCTTTCCTTAAACCTTATTTGCCAATATAAACTGTTATCAAGTTCTATAAATAAGAGCTCTTTAATAAAGTTTCAAGACAACACACATCAGTGAATATGAGCTCTATGTTGAATTTGTGCTTAGCAGCCTATTGGCACATTTGTGATTATTTTACTAGTTTTTTTTTTCTTCTATGTTACATTTATATTGAGACTTAAAAAATTCATAAGCAGAACATCGAATGTATCAAAAAAAGTGAAACGAAAGCTGCAGATTGGTTGAAAAGTATTGTACAGAGTGGAGTGTAATTTGGTGCGTAGTTTCCTCAATGTGAAGCAAAGTTTTGAATGATTGAAACATAATTTATTATTTTTTAGTACTACTACTACTACTACTACTACTACTACTACTACTACTACTACTACTACTACTACTACTACTACTACTACTACTACTACTACAACTAAAACTACAACTACTACTACTACTACTACTACTACTACTACTACTACTACTACTACTACTACTACTACTACTACTACTACTATTACTACTACTACTACTACTGCTACCACCACCACAACCACCACCACTACTGCTGTCCATGGGTCTGTTATCATAACTAATTACTGATGCTACTGGCATATTCATACACATTTTTAAAATACTCTTCACAGAACGTACCAATTTTTGAGTACAGACTAGAGAGGGACTAGCTTTGGGACTAGTGAAAGTTATGATAAATCCTTAAGTTAGGAGCGCTTCATAGAATCGGGCCATAATCAAATTTCGCGCGTCATTTTGTAAAATCCAAATCTATATTTCTCTTTTTTTCAAAGAATTTATTATCATATAGTTTTAAATAACTGCGCGGCTAAGAATTCCCGTAAGGCCGTGACTTCTATGTTTTGCGAAATTTCACAGCTTTCTCATAAACGTTTGAAACGGTCTAAAATAAACTGGAAAAGTGTAATGTTAGTTCTTTACCTAAATGTTGCGTTAGGATTGATATCCAGATAACTAGATTCCAGATAGAGATCGATAGGTGGAGGTAGCCTATATACTGGATCATGTAAGTAAAAAAATAGATATCAAGACCATTTAGAAGCCTGTTTAATAACAACAAGCACCTCAGCCCCGGTAAATTGACACCAGGGTTCCGTTTGTACAACGGGGTTTCAGGTTGTATATATATACACACACACACACATACATATATATATATTTATATATATATATATATATATATATATATATATATATGTGTGTGTGTGTGTGTAAAAGCGGACTTGAGAGACTGACCGCAAATTCCTCCGTTATTACCCAGCCCACACCTTTGAAACTTTTGGAGCGTCAACAGCATTCCTGTGGCTAGGTTCTAAACCATAACAAATCAACGCAAACTGCTTTCCTCGATTTCCCCTGAATGCTTTGTTTCGTGTCAACATAAGCTGACTTATGATCACCAATTTCACGCGCCATTTTTCATCTGTACGAACGGAAGTATTTCTCTTTCGACTTGAGGTTATAGATCTGGGTTTAAACAACAGTTACTGCGAGGCTAAGAATTCTCGCAAGGCAATTCACTTAACGCGAAAGAAAGAGCTTTCTAATGAACGTTTATAAGGATTAGAAAAAGAAACGACTGGGTAAGAATAGAATATTAATTCGATTTCCTTTCCTCCAGAAGAAATAAAGTTTAATAACTAAAGTTTGTGTTCAAGATTAAAATTATCGAAATATCTAGATTCTACATTATGATTGATAGTTGAAGGCATATCATTACATCATGTAGGTAAAAGAAGAGATATCAAGCCCATTTATAAGCCTTTTCAAATACACACACGCACACCAGCCTCGGCAAATTGACACCAAACTCCCGTTCGTAGAACGGGGTTTTTAGCTTGTGTATAATATATATATATATATATATATATATATATATATATATATATATCACGATGCAGATACAGGTATAAATATGTCGTAACTCCACGGTAAAATTTAGAAATTTCTTAATTTCGCTGATGATAAATAACTTCCCTTACGCATCTGTTGCTGTCCTTAATATTCTGTGATACTTCATAGCGCGGGTCGTATTGCATAGAGTCGTAACTCATTTTTGGCAACTTTTCAGGAAGGCCAAAAAACTGTCTCATTTGTTTGTTTTTTTTTGTTTTTTTGGTTTTTTGCTCAATTTGTCTAAAATTCAAACCTAAGATATCAAAGGCGCTTTCCTTTAAAGACGTCGTTTTTTTTCTTATTTTAATCATGTCCAATTACACTTTGTACGACTTACAACCTTTTTTAACAATAATAGTGTTTTTTAATAGAGTCGTAACCCTTCTTACGACCACATTTTCTAGATTTTTATGTATTGCATAGAGTAGTAACGAGACTTGCGACTTTATGCAAACGAAAATTCTTAACGACTAAGTGAAAGATGTACATTGTCTATGAAGATACGCCAGAAGTTGTTTTTTTTTTTTTATTTAAAGTAGAACTTTAATACAAGAAAACATGAAAAACAGAAATATTGAGATACAACACTTATCATTGGTACAGCCTAAACAAATCTTACAAGTTCAGGGTCTTTTGCCACATTCCATCAATATGAAAAAGCTATAAGAAAAAAGGCATTTGAAAAGGCAGTAGAACGCAATAATCACATCGTTTGTCTGTAAAACAATTAAGTAAAAAACACATTCTATTTTTTTTATATTTTTTTTTAAAGTAATAAGGCACAATCAAATCATTCAATGTTTAAGCCAATTTTTCATCAATGAAAGCTACAGAGAAATGAACTTTAGTCTTTATCAGTCATCAGTCAAGACATTAGGAATCGATGCATAATGATCGAAATACAAGTCATAAACAAGTCGATGCTAAAAAAAAATAAAATATAAAATGTTGCTGAGCCTATGTGTATGCAAATATTTTAAAAAGGTAATGTAAGAAAAAAGTTTAGTTTTATATAATGCCATGTTTCGAGCACGTTTGATGTTCGTGCACTGTTTCACGTTTTAGTTTTTATTTAAATTTAGTTCTACACTCAAGTAATTGCGACGAGATTCTTTTCTACAATAATAACTCTCTGTTTGAGGGAAACTACGAATATGTTCTCTAACTCCTTCTTTTTCGTCAGTATTTTGAACGCATTTAATTGTACCTCTTTTATCTTCCTCTATGACACCAATATCAGTTTTCTTTTTGTACGCAGAGAATACCATTTCCTCACTTATATCAAGTGTGTGTAAAAAGAAAGTTTTACAAGCTTCATGTTTATTATCCTCTACAGAAAGGTGCCATCTATATGATCTTTTTCTACGTGATGTATCCCACTGTTTGGAACATTTCTTCTTCACTTTTTCTACACTCTTAATCAGGAAATCACGCTGCCTTGTAAGGCATCCTAGTTTCCAAAACCCATGGAAAAACTTAAGCCTTTTCTCATGACTTATTTTGTCTTTAAATTTCTGTCTACAGCCTACTCCACATCCACTTTTTAATTCTCTCCTCTGAACTGTCTTTCCTTTCCGGGATGTGTATTCCTCTCCTCTATTCCTTTGTTGTTTAGCCTCATTGCAGGCTCAATTATCGGGGTCTTTGGAACGACTTCGACCTCGATTTGGCCGAGACACGTGGCCTGCTTGGCTTGCAGACGTGGGTCTATCCTCTATCCCCCGAGGAGAAGCATCACGTCGAGTAACTAAATAAGGTTCTTCCAGTGTTTGGAAAACACTCCACACATCAGAAATCAAAGTCGTTTCCAAAGGATCCTTTGGAGTGGTAGCTGATACCACGATGTCTTGCAACCCTGACCGTTTTTTTTCTTAGGAGGCACATAAAGTTCATCGTCATCACGGTCAAAATCAGAGATATGACCAAATGTCGTTTAAGCTTCGTCGCTGGACAACATCTCTGCCATTGCACTCAGGGCTTTTTTTTTTTGCTCTGCCGTTGTCTGTCAACTGCTTGTGACAACTCCATCAGCCTGCCTAGAGGTACGTTCCAAGAGTCCGAATAGTCTCATAGCACACGAGGTCTCGGTCTTTATCAGTGTCTGCTTCCAACGACGCAGAGACTGTCTTTATTTCTAAAGGTGTGAGTTCAAATTGATGTCCAGCGTGTAAGGATTCTGCCAGTCTAACAATAAAAGATGGCAACAAGTTTTTGTCATGAAACGTTAGTGTAGCCTTCTCATTATCGAAGGGCATGCCACATATATCCCTTTAATGTGGATCAAATAGGTAAACACACGATTCCTTTTTTATCAGGGCCGCAGGAATATCCAGGTGTGCGATTACCAAACGTCAAGATACAGCAATACTGGAACATGTCTAAAGCATCGACAATTGTAGTGCGAGTGGAATATTCATCTTCCAGTTGAATATAAAGTGACCAAAAGTGCGAAGATGTTATTGACACGTCATACTGCTGGCCGTCCACCCAAACTTGTTTGGGAATGTCGGTGACAAGTGGATACTGACTTTCTCCAAGGTTAATGTTGATGCAGAGCAAGTCGCCATTTCTCAGAATTGTGTCCAGCGTCTCGGACGTCCAGTCTTCCACATCCTTCTTTAAAGTCATCAGTACAAAGATAAGCGAGTTAAAGGTGCACTGCCTGCCCGCAGTCCGGTACCGGTCATCGCTTTGGTGGCTGCTTGCTTGCAAGGAAGGTCTGGGAAAAAGTGCAAAAACAATAAAATATTGTGCTTTCCTCGCGTGAACTATAATCATATATCTATACATGTATGTTAAACTTAAAAGCTATTCTAGTTATGGGAAGATAAAAGGAGTAACTATTATTGCTGCAGCACCTGTGAAAACATTCACCCAGTTATTTTTTATCTCTATTTCTTTAACCTTGCCCGGTAGAAATATAACACTCACGGAGGCTACTATTTCTTTGAGTTAAGTCGCAGCAGTTCAAATATTGGGCATCAATGTTTGGAGCAATTTTGTATTTTTGTGTGTTTCATTCATGGAAGTCTAGTATCCTTTTGAAATCTTTAATATCAAGGCACAATTTTAAACTTCTTAAAAAACTACTTGGGAATTTTATCCTATGACCAAGTCCATCACTGTCAAGAAAATTATGAAAATACTTTTAACATGTATTTATAATTTAAATGCTGCACAAATTCTATAAACAAAACTTACCCCATACTTGGCGAAAAATTGCCACCAATGAATAAACCAACAGACACGTTTGAATTCAAATGAAAATGGAAATTTATCAGTTGTGCTCACCACAAAGCCATTGAATAAATACTTTTGGATGGACGCTTAACTCTTTTATAGATTCGTTCACTTTAATAAGCATACACAGTTTAATCTAGTATAATTGCGAATAAAAAAGACTGTCCTGAGTTATAATAAAACGTTCACTACAGTACAAGATGATAGTCGTCTGTACTACTGGCAAACACTGACCAACACGCGCTACTTCAAAACTTTGATATGCAACATGACCACTCGGTCTCAGCTATAACTTGCGTAAGCGTGGACAGTGACCGTTGGGCTCGACGGCATTACACCAAGGCTGCACGTGTTAAAGATTCCTGGGTTTTGCATAGGGTTACTATTAACTAGACCCGCTATGTTATTAATAATTGAGGGAGATCTTTAAGGATTAAGAAATTAAAAGCTTAATTTTACCTAACGACATTCAGTTACTTTTATCAAAGTAGTGTATTTAAGAAATTCATGCCTCTGGAACTTGAAATAAACACAAAGTTATTACATTTCTTTTTTTCAAATTCTTTATTTATTTTAAATAAAAATGGACTACTGTTAGTAGATCGTAAAAAAGAGTACTCACCTATTTAATGAAGACCTGGTCTGTCTGTCAGTTTGCTCCTTTTCAGTTTCGATAGTCATGTTGAGTGAAACGTTACAAAGCTAGAAGTCTTGAAGAATCTTTAATCCATTAATGTGCCGAAAGACCAAATGGACCAAAATTGGTCTTCTTGTTGGTTTACATAGTACTCACCAATGCATTATTACCGCTTTAAATTCGTTGGCGCCCATATACATAAATATTTTTGAGCAATGGACGGAGGTCGTAAGTTTATCATTGCTTTTCTGTGAGTTAAATGCCGGACCGCGATTTTTCGTTTTGAATAAGGTCGTAAGCAGTTACGATGCTCAAAACATACAATTGTCTCATACTGTTATTAAAATTCGATTTGAATACAGTCGTAACTTGACATACGACCTTTTCAAATAAGAAATGCAAGCATACTTCAAAACTAGTTCGTCATTGAATAAAGTCGTAACAAATGTTATTACCCTTAACAAACATTTTTTTTTCTGTTCGAGGTTGTAAGTAGTGATACAACTTTATTCAATGACAAAATATTTTAAACTGAACATACTACCTTTGCATTTTTATCAGTATCTCGGCCATTTTTGGCGCGAAATGTACAGGACCAAGATAGAAGGATGCAGAATGAAGAGAAGTATCAGGTAGAAAAATATCTCGAAGTTGTCCGAAATTGAGTTACGACCCTATGCAATACCACCCGTGATATGCTGTGCACATCTCCAAGGAGTGCTGAAAATCATTTCCATACAAGCAAACTTTTATCACAACGTCACTTTATGGGTTTTAAATAACTCACTCGGGGTCTACTCACAATGTAAAGTTTCGGTAAACAAAATGTTGTGCAGCAACCAATCTAATTATGATGTAAAGTTGATACGGCTAAAAGACTTCTTGGAAAACCCTGAAAGAACAACATGTGAGTCATACTGAAATGTCATTAGGTCAGCATGGCTAAAAATATACTTATTAGGTGTCGGACAGGGCACGTCTTTATCGCTTACTCTCTTATAGTAATGGGGAAGCTTGACGTAGATAAAAATATGCAGCAATGGAGAAACAGTAATGACGCATCGATTGGATATTAATCTAGAGGACTATTTATACTCTCTCTCTCTCTCTCTCTCTCTCTCTCTCTCTCTCTCTCTCTCTCTCTCTCTCTCTCTCGTAGAGATGCATTAACATCAAGCACAGTGTGGAACTCAAAGCTACTAAATAGATATTTTTGTCATTTGTCTCCTCTGTAAAGCTGTCTCCCTTAGGAGTTCTAGGTGCATTGACTAAGTTTCTGTCTCAACTTTTCATGACGATTATTGAGTACTCTCTCTCTCTCTCTCGCTCTCTGTCTGTCTTCTCGCTCTCTGTCTGTCTGTCTGTCTATCTCTCTCTCTCTCTCTCTCTCTCTCTCTCTCTCATCTAAAATCGCATGTGATTGGTTGCTCTCTTATTATACAAGCAATTTAGTTACAAGTGTTCAGTCGTTATACCACTTTGGATTAGAATTCAATTAAGTATCTATTTCAATAGATTATTGATTAAAATACAATCGATAAGATCGATATTTATTATGACCAATGCCGTGTGTGGACTACGACAATTATTCTTATTGTTATTATTAATATTATTATCATTATTATTATTATTAATATTATTATTATTATTATTATTATTATTATTATTATTATTATTATTATTATTATTATTATTATTATTATTATTATTATTATTATTAGTAGTAGTAGTAGTAGTAGTAGTAGTAGTAGTAGTAGTAGTAGCAGTAGCAGTAGCAGTAGCAGTAACGTGACAGTAGTAGTAGTAGTAGTAGTAGTAGTAGTAGTAGTAGTAGTAGTAGTAGTAGTAGTAGTAGTAGTAGTAGTAGTAGTATTTTATTATATGAAGACGGATTGGAAAATAATAGGCTTTCGAATAAAACTTCTTTTATACCATTAGATGTTTTTTTTTTTGTATAAAATTAAAGACAGTCTACGATCTAAGCTACAAATCTTAGTGCAAAAAAAAAAAAAATCAACACCACCAAAGTCAAAATAGTTTTTGCACATCGTCAGTACATACTTTCGGTTTCTCGCGGCACCACATCTCCATCACTATCATAGTAATTGTTTTTAGTTATTTCGTGAGGTTTTCAATATCACTAAGTCATCTTAGGCTAAGCGAAGAAATATTATATAGGCACATATTGATACTCTTACTTACAAGCCAGTGACTAGAATCGAGCCGTCTTAGAGTTTAATCATGCTACTCATAAATCCCCATTTGTCCTTGATTTAGAAATTCCATATGAAGTACATCCTGCGATATTAAAAAAAAGATTTGGTCAACAAAGCTATTAAGGCAAACACACGGGAAATCTCAGGTAAAAGAGCAAATGGAATGCAACGACAGGCAATCAGCCGCAAACACACGATCTTACTTTTAGGTATCATTATAAAGGTGTTTAAATCTTCAGATATGCTAAACAATCATTTAATGATTAACAGTTAGTTTAAATCCCACGAGTTATGGCCTACTTGGTTTATACAATCATATCGGAAGCTTTCCTGCTCAGACAAATTTAACTTACTTGGAATATCAAGAACTTTGCCGTTACTCCTTTGACTGCACTTTATTTTCTGGGTCGTAGAGGTTAACCCACTATATGGCTCCGTTCATAATTTATCTACACAACATATTTTTTCTCTGTTTCCACATTTGGGTACGCGTTTTCTTAATTTGCACTTCATTTCTAACGTCCATTTTTCTCGCAACCCATCACGCAGAGGCTTGGTCGCTAATTAATAGAGATGTTACCATAAAGGCACTCTTGTTTTTAACTCGACACTTGTTTAGCAATCTATATTTGTTTCAACATTCTTTATATTATTAACCCAATTACTTTCTATAGACCATGTGGGATGAAAGGCTAACCTGGACACTTGCACTTTCTTTGCACCATGACAAATAAATTTAAACTAATATGAAGGCCTCTTGCATAATGTCAGAAAATGTATAAAAACTCCTTCTCTATTCTAAGTGAAAGTCGCAGATATATAGGACAGGACGATCGAAGAGAGAGAGAGAGAGAGAGAGAGAGAGAGAGAGAGAGAGAGAGAGAGAGAGAGAGAGAGGGGGGGGAGGGTAAGAATTTAGGGAAAAAAATTGGTATTGCAGCCTCACAGAACAGAAAGCTAAATAAAGAAATTTAGTAGGTATAGAGGTATTTTTTCAATTAACACTGAACTGATGACTTTAACATATTTTAATTTTCTTTATTTTTAAAGTAAAGATAAAATAGATAATTTCAGATAAATTGTATCATAAATTATTTCACAAAAAAAGTGGATATAAAAATTATACTCCCACTCACGCAAGGAAATCAAGATTTTTTATCTGCAAGAAAGTAAACATTATACTATAACAAGAAATATATCATACATATCCTATAAAAACAGGATAACAAAATAATGACACTCAAAATATTGCTGTTGTTACGTAAAAAAGTTGCTGCTTTTTCCTGTTTTGTAATATTTTGGTATATTTTATGATTCTGTACACATTTAGTATTTAAACAATCAAGAATAAACAGCGAAAACGAAGTTTAAATCTTTTAAAAGTTTATCGAAAAGATCCTTTTTCAGTGAGCAGATTAAATAGAAAAGAAAATTGTTCAATCCCTTTGGATTGTTGATTCTTTTTCATTCTTCTACCAGAATGTAAACCAGGTAAGTATGGAGTAAGGTGTGGTCAGTTCTGTAGTGTCCACTGTGCTGGAAGAGGTGACCCTTGTGACTACATCAGTGGAGAGTGTAACAAGTGTGACCCGGGATATAGAGGGAAGAAATGTGATCAAGGTGAGGAAAAGGGACAGTATAATTTTTGTCACGATGGTAATAGCTTTTTTTTTTCAAAAAGTCGTTTCACAAAAATGCAAGTGGGTTTCGGAAAAAAGTGCGGCATTGCTAAATCAGTGAAATATTGTAATACTTATCGTTAACTCGAGTAAATCTCGTATTGGAAAAAAAATCAAAACAACTTGCAAATTATTTCGTTAGACGATTATTTTTTTAGACCAAGTCAGTGGTGACATATTTTTGCTATTGTTAATATTTGTATGATAAGATCTATCTTGAGAGTTCCTTTTTGGTTATAGGTCAAAAGTTTTTTGTAAATTAAACTAATTTTTCAAATTCAGATGTAAAAAAAGAGGTTAATCATTTCGGTAAAAATCATTAAATAAACATGATCTAACGAACAGTTTTGATTTAAAATGCTTCATTTTACCTAACATGCAGCTCAGACAACTTAAATGACAAAAAACATTCATAGTATATCCAAATCTATATAGTTAAAAATATGGAAATTCTATACATTATTTAACAACAAATAGAGGTCAAAACTGACATTACCACATGAACAGATCCTAATGAATAATGGATGCATATTTGACAATTTTGACACGATTATAATTGCGTAGAAGACAGATTACTTACATGCAAAGCATAAATATGAAAAGAAAAATAAACAGAATTCTAAGTCATGTACTATCTTATCTAAAAATAACAGCGACTTTGAAAATCTCGTTTTCGGTTTTCAATGCCTCCATTAAATAAAGCTTAGATGTGGCAGTTAAGTATCAGTATGGATTTTACACTAGAATATGGAGAATTACAATCCGTAAGAAGTTAAACTTTATATTATAACAGGAGATATACCGGATAAACCAATACAACATAAATAAATACTTACGTTGCTACGTAAACGGTTGCATCTTTTTCATGTTTTATTACAATATGAAATATCTTATGAT
>JAWDGP010005377.1:0-18009 GCA_033675545.1 Elysia crispata | reverse complement strand
AGATTTCTGAGGTTTCGCGGGAAAGGCTTACCGGTCCTAAGCTAGACTACAACGTAAAATTTTTAGACTGACCGACATCATTTGCATAAACTCCTCCCACCCAGCGGTACGTAGCATAATCGCTTTTCGCAAACATGCTAGCCCTCTCACCGAGAACGTAACTGTTATGTAATGGTTACATGATGACTGCCAGCGATGCTCTAATGCTACCGGTACTGAGTACTAGCCTAGACCAGGTGCAAGCGCGCTATGGAGAGTGTTTCCACTGCTCCACTTCATGCTCACACAGTTACATTACATAATCACATGATCCGAGACAGTTTTACCAACAGCAGCAGAATTCACTTGTCTAAACAGCTGACCAGACTGACTAGGCCTAAGGTTCGCTTGCTGCTTCCTATCAAAACAATGCAGGCCGATTTGCACACGTCACTAGGGAAACCACGTGTTTGTTACGTTATGACTCATGCTTACGGTACGCAACTCAATCTGCGAAACATGGCTATTATTTTGCCTAAACCTTGATTCTCATTTCTATTAAGTAGGATCTTACACAATTCTTTTACAGATAGAATGTCTTTCAAGTTTGGTGTTCAGGTTGGACCAGCTTACACATAGCCGAAGACTGAAGAGCCATGTCCCTCAGCGGAACTGCCTTTGCAAGCTTGTCTATATTCTCATAGACTTGAGAAGATTGAATCAGCATAAAGACCAGAAGGCAGAAAATGCTGTCACAGCGAAGAGTAGAAAAGATTCAATCCAAGAATAGAGAAGCCTAAAAGGACCTAAAAAAAAAGAGCTGATACAGAATAAAATTACGGAAATTGGTGAAGAGCTATGACCCTCGGAAGAGCTGCTTTCGCGAGCTTGCCCGCATTTTCATTGCTTTGAACATTTACACTTAAGGACATCGACTTTAAATTTTAGTCTCTGATACACTACGGAAAACTTCCATGTTGAAGAGAAGTAGCCTATATATGAAGATCGTCAGACGGAAAGAAACCAGGAGTGACAAGTGACAGAATACTCAGAAATCATAATATGGTTAGCCGAGGATTATCTAGCTTGTTGCTAATGAAAAGTTTAATAATAGTTGCAGTTAAAGTGAAGCAAACAACTCCATCAATGGTTTTGGTTTAAAACGTTTACAGAACTTCATTTCATCATTAGCAAGAGTGATATGACACGTGACATGATCCTCAGAAATCACAATCAAACTCGACGAGGATCTTTTAGCTCGTTAATGAAAAGTTCACTAAAAAACACCAAAAAGAGTGCTGGATGAAGCTTTCAAAGATTGAAAACAGTTTTAGAAATTAATTTTTTTTTGCTTCAAAATGTTTACAAAGCTCAATTCATTATTAGCAGTGATCTCAAGGTTTTTTTTTTACAGCTGGTAACTTTTCGACCATGTTCAGACTCAACGTAGTCCATAAGACACAAACGTTTAATTTAGCTGATTATCTTGTTGGCTGAAGTGGATGTTGCAGGAAGCGCTAACAGCTGCAGAAGTTTCTAACAAATGCAGTCATTATTTATGACTTGGCATCGTTAAGTTCTGCAACCTGAATAGAGTAAACCAGCATAAAAACATGGATCTGGCCAAAATGCAGAAAGTGCAGGCACAGCTATAAAATCTAGAATTGTTACTTGCAAGAGTGTAGCAAAGATTACAAAAGAGGAAAGAACGATACAACAACAACAAAAATGTATAAGGAAACTGGAAAGCCTGTGACTAAAAGAGTAAGGAAGACACTGAGGGAAGTTGATTACTTATGGGGAAGCAGTCTGATAGTAACCCATTAGAAAGGCACAGAGGTCGTGGAAAATAGGCTCAGAACAAAATGCGGATGCTATAACATGACACTTTGGATGTGCATTTATCACTGCAGTTGTTTGTAAAATATTTTAATAAAATTCCATGGACATATTTTAGTGAAGCAGTGGTTGTGTGTATAATTGTATGTGTGTGTATAAGAAGCTAGGGTATGGAGGCCTCCAGAAAATTGCTCGTGGTATTTTGTTATGGGATCCCACAAAATACCTTTGTGTCCCCACAAAATACCTTTGCGTCTGTTCTTTGTCGATTGCTTGAGTGATAGGAAAATTTAAAGCAAAGTCCATTCTGTGCTCCACTGTCTTCGCTTCCACACTGGGAACTAACCAGTCCGAGGCCGGTACTTCAATTTTCAAAGCAACTCACTGTTGGGTAAATAAAAAATCGAATAGTTTAACTGTAGTCATGTGATAAAATCCTTTAAGGAAAAAACGTCTTCTTTCCGTTGTCTTGTAGTATCTCCTGTATTCAGAATTTGTTTTTAAACATTTTGATTAAAACTTTTGTCAGTGAAACGGCTGTTACAATCAGAGGCGTCATTGTCACCGGTGTGTTGACACGTCTTGATAAACTCTCAACAGGAAAGCATTTCAAGAGGTCAATAATTGCATGTGAACCGCTACACACAAAGTTCCATGTCCCACCCGGGAGCTGCCTTATTCTTATGGTCATGAGAATATTAAATCAACATAGAGACATAGATCTGCCCAGATGTTTTAAATGCGGGGATGGCCAAAATATTTAGAACCGCAAAAGTATAGAAAATATTCAACGCAAGAAGAACAAAGAAGCCCAAAAAGGCCTAAAGAAGAAAAGCTCATGCAGTAAAAAGTAGAAAAAAAAAGGAAAGAGGTGAAGAGCTATGATTCTCTGTAGAACTGTTTTTGCCCAAACAGCTGCTGAAGTTCTGAACAAATGCAATCATTATTTATGAATTGGCATCATAGAGTTTGGAAACCTGAAGGAAAGAGTAAACCAGCATAAAAATATGGATCTGTGAAGATGGCAGAGAGTGCTGGCATAGATGAAAAAATTTGGAACCGTTACCTGTAAAAGTGCTGCAAAAGAAGCCTAACATACTCTTTGTGGACTTTAAAAATAACATACAATAAAATAGAGTTCTTTCAAAATAGGCAATTTGAACAATGTAAATACTGACTCATGAGTTGCAAAAGACTGATTATTTCTTACCTGGTGATTATCGGATCCCTGGTCTTCATTTTGTGAGTTATTCAATTTCTGCTGATTGCACTCTTTTTTTAACCCTTTTGATTATTTTGCTCAACTCACAAGATTCTCATTTCTTGGTGGAGCTCTACAAACAGAATGCCTCCAAATTCGTTCCGACCAGCTTAAATCGTTGATAAGCCACATGTCCCGCGGCAGAACTGCCTTCGCAAGCTGATGCATTGACAAGAGAGATTAAGGACTTGCAAAGAAGAACTTGTGCAAAATAAAAAAAAAAAAACAACAAAAATAAAAAAAAAAAACCCAAGCAAACAAGACATTGGTAAAGAGCTATGATGTTCAGTTGTTTTTGAAAGCTTGTCCATATTCCAATTGCCTTGAGTACTTACAGCTGAGGACATCTAGCTAATAACTTTTAGATTCTGATACTCTACGGAAAACTTCCATGTTGAAGAGAAGAAAATGAAGATCGTGAGGTCGAAAGTAACCAAGAGTGACACGTGACAGGATACTCAGGAAACACAACCAAGTAAGTCCAGGAATTATTAGCTTGTTGCTAATGTTAAGTTATTAAAATCACAAAGAGAGGGATTTGCAAAGAAGCTTTCAGATTTTGAAAAGAGCCCCTGGAATTTTGAAATGTAAAAGTACAGTGTATGAGTTAGATAAGAGTAAGTAGTACTCCGAAGGGAGACAGAGATTACTCATGGAGAAGCAGGTAATATTAAGTCATTAGAAAGACAAATAGCACATTGAATTGATAATAGGTTAAGAACAAAAGGATACATGAATAAAATGCCGATGATGTAAGATTCGCGTTTGGATGTTTGGAACACGACCTTTGCAAAATATTTGCTAGAAATACCGAAGACTGGTATTTCAGTGAAGCAGCGGTTGTGTAGATACGTGTCTGCGTATAGGAGGCAACGGTATCAGAGAATGCCTTTGTTTTTGTCTTTTTTTTTTGAAGAATCAGGTTGAATCCACCACAGAACTTTTAATTTGTTTTGGTTGATTGCTTGAGTGTGAGGAAAACTTCCTAGCAATACCCAATATGCGCTTGATTGTCCAGGCTCCAATTGCAATAGCTAACCAGTCAGAAGGCAACATGTGATTTTTGGAGCAAATTCTGTTAGGTGAATAAAAAAAAAATGAAGACAATGGAAATACATAAAGGCTCTGTATAATATTGTAGCCAGTCATAAATCCTTCAAAGAATGTTTCCATTTCATTGCTTTGTAGAATCCGATGTGTGTAGAATATTTGTACATTTTGAGATGAAAACATGCGTGACTAGATTGGTTGATTTGGTATTCTTACATAAGTGGTCAGCCTTAGTTTTACTGTTGCTAAGTTAGAATCACAGCAAATCACAGATAGTCTTTGATTGCATGTCCACCGCCACAAAAAAAAAGAAAAGTATTGAACAACCCAGACAGGAAAAACAGCAATGGACTGCATGGAGCATTTTGAAGATAAAGTGTAAATCACACACCCAAACCAGTGCTGCCAAGAAAATATAAGCGTTTTCAATCTACTGTTTTCTATCACTGTCACGCGCAATGTACGAGACGTTCTTATCAAGAGTTAAAAACTTCTCGGGTGTACATTCTGCATAGCGGCTTGTTGAGGAAGCGCAGTGTTTTCAAACCGTTCCATCAAATTCACATACAATGACGAGACAGTTTTATCAAGAGCTTCTCAGGAGTGAGCGGCTTGATCTGCGAATGTCAAGCGACAAAATTCTCCGTGAAAGTTCGAAACTGCTCTTCAATTACTCTACCCATCGAACAGATATGCAAACCAATATTTATAATTACCTCAGTAATGGTCCCGAGTCATCAAGGGATAATAAAATCAGTGAGAACTCAACTGTCATATCAGCCGAAACGAAGATAATGAAAGAGGATTGGCGAAATCATAGCTGCATTATGTTGAAGCGCAAACACAAGCAGACCGATTGCTAGGGCGTGAAATTCTATCCCAATTCGAATAAAGAATTTATTTTATCCTGAGAGGCCAAGCTAATTACATTTGGATGGTTGGGCATTTTCATTTACCGATCAACATATCTCTAACTCAACACCTTGCAGAAATGTATAATTATTTTAAGGGTTTTGAGAAAAGATAAGCTAACTACGTCAAAAATGTTTGATTGAGGAAATTTGTATTACATTTAATCTCACCAAGAATGTTTTGACATTTAAGGAAAAACAGTTAAGGATGAAATAAGAGCCAAAAGGTACATGAGAACAATGGGGGTGAAAGTGAGTGAAATCTGTTTCGTACAGAGTTTGCTCAGGAAGGCCTTTGTTTTATTTTTGGAAGAGCATGCGATGGAGAAAAATGTTAGTGGAGAGAGATGAGAAGAGAATGTATCCAAACCTGGCTTTCATCGAACAAAATTTGGATACAATTAGTAACCACAGGCTGCCAAAGATTTACAACATAATAACACCAAACTGGTACGGCCTCAGTGTTCATGAAGTGCCAATGTCACAATAACAGGAAGAAAGGCTGTACATTTTGGATTTGGAATACCGGTTTGTGTAATCAGAAAATGTGGAATAAATCTTGATATTTCAGCAAGTATCAGATCTTTAGTCTGACAAATGCCACATAAAGCAAAACAAGATAATGGTATAACCAGTTTTGAACAGTTTCATCTATTTTTCTCTTGAAATGAGTATCATTCAAAGTGAATGCAGTGCACTCTCACAGTGTCATAGATTTTGAATAACGCAAATATCAAACACCGTAGACACATCTATACACCTTTCTGTGCCATGTTTATGACTCGTGTACATAAAGTAATAATGACAAAGTTGAGGTTCAAAACTGCAGAAATATGGTTTACAAGAACAATAATTATTATGAATATACTATGGACAGAAAGGAAAATTATCAATGCCATGAATGTGGGAAAATACAAGAAAATCTACGCTAGTAGTTCAAGACTTGCACTCTTTGAAGATTTACACAAATAGATAGACGATCATAGTTATTTTCGTGGATTTGTAGAGAGTGAGAAAAGGAGAGACGCCATTCTTAAATACCTCTAATTAATGTGATAGTTCTAGTGTTACAAAAAAGTGTTGAGGCAGTGAAATAGGGAGCAATGGTTTCAAAGAGAAGCTTCGATCTTCTGAGAGACTTACGGTTTGTATAATAAATATTTACACTAGGATATTGTTTAACTAATATCGATCTCTTTGCTGTGTGGGCTAATACGTAAACTCTTAGAGGTGCTGGTGCAGCAATAATGTATAGTTATTAGAGAAAAAAGTACACACGTTTCTGCTTAGCTCTAGAGAAGAAAGCTAGTGACCGAAGACTGTAGCTCTATTACGTAGTTTCAGAAGTGTGGCTTGTACGTCGTATGCAGAGCTGCATTTCACTAGGGACAACCAACAGGGATAGCAGCGAGTATTGAAGAAAAATGTTTGTGGCTGTAAGTTTGTATGTATTTTATACAACAGCAGAACCTGATACCTCATGTGATATGAACAAAAACAATGTCGGTGGCTCATCAATTCCTCATTTGGAAATTTCATGAGAATTGATGTGCATCATTTAATTAGAACAATGCGATGATATTCCCATCTAAGAATTGTCACACAATCTGGTAGACAGTGAACACTTTGTGGTACACTTTTTTCCCAAGACACTCTGAAATATGCTGGTAAGATGTCACAACCAGTGCCAGCACCAACTTGCTAATAACAACGAACTAGCGCTGAACTAGTATGAGGTAGAGGCAAAATGAATTACAAATTAAAAAGATGCCTGATCATTGCCTAGTCAGAAAATTTTCGTGTACATTGTACTTTGTTGCGCCAAGATTTGTTTGAAGAAACATTGACGGTATGCAGGTTGTACCGCCTGTTGAATGTGTGTCTTATAGAGCACAGCCTCCACACTTCTTTAGCTATCAACCCTTTTACCAACTTACCACTCTGTTTGCCCTGATATGCAAATGGTGACAGGATAAATATATTTGTCAGGATCGCTGATGGTAAACCAATTACAGGATTTTTTGTTTTCCTTTTTAAATAAATGTTTGGGGGAAAGGTCCATAATGCTGAATCCATGATCCTCGATTAAAAAAAAAAACGAACCTGTAACGATAAGTAACAAAACGAGCTAAAATTGTACATATAAAACAGGTCTGTCAACCTTGATTATGAAAACTCGTGAGTCTCCGAGTTGTCACCTGCGTAACGGGTATTCGACAACATCAATGAAGGAAGCCGTTTTCAGCCTTGCCTTCCAGCAATAAGAGTATACGACTGCATGTATGCATGTATGGTATAAGTATCGAGAAACATATTGAACACCTACACAACTAATCTTGCAACATTAAAGAATCTCCAAATTG
The DNA here is from genome assembly GCA_033675545.1 of Elysia crispata. Taxonomy (NCBI): domain Eukaryota; kingdom Metazoa; phylum Mollusca; class Gastropoda; family Plakobranchidae; genus Elysia; species Elysia crispata. Next base: position 10,606 of record JAWDGP010005377.1, on the reverse strand, counting down.
TAGTCAATCCTCATCATGTGGTCAGAAGAAGCCATGTTTTTGTTGGTAAAGTACCGTCGCCGAAGGCAAAGAGACAGTTCTTGACTTCTAAACCGCAGAATCATTGATTGCAGATCATGTGAATTCCATAGTATACAGCGCCAGATCTGTTATCTTTTTAGTGGGGAAGTAGCAGTAGAAAACGTTAACCCACCATCACTAATGGATCGCAAAATAATCACATTTTCTTTTTGCTTTTTTCTTTGTATTTGATCAGGTTGATTGATCAAAGTAGTGGAATATGGTTTATTGAAGTGCAGTCAGTCTCTGCTATATGGGCTGTGTTTTCATTTTTAGTGCCTTTGCGCAGAAACCTAGTGCTTCACAAGGAACATATAGAATCACAGAAAAAAACACAAGAGAAATCCAATGAAAGCGATCATACTGGATTTTTTTTTACAAGAGATCAATAATTGAAAGGGTTAGGAATACACCAGGATTAAACTAGGTGGCGTTTTTTGTGTTCTCCAGCTTATTAAAAAAAAAAAAGACAAAAAACAAATTCAGATTGACACATGACAAGAAACTCTGAAAATAAAGTCTAGAGCGTAGATGATTTTGATGCCCACGTACGAAAAGGTTCAGTACATAGCATTGGTAGATACAAGATAAGACCAATTTATTAATCCCTCTTGGGGAAATTCAAAGTTGAGGAAGATCAGATAGAACTCGAAAGGGTCAAACAGAATTGCAGTGATGAGAAAACAGGAAATGTTGAAAATTTTCTGAAGGGACATGAAGGAAAAGACACTTGCAAAGGCAAAAAAAAAAAAAAGGTTGTGAAAATAGCGTTGATATTAAATACAACCGCCAAAGTGCAGAATGAAAAGTTTTGACAGGGAGGTCACATCAATCATTTTGGAAAACAATTTAGAATTGATAGAAATCAGAACATAACAATAAAATATTTTAACTCTTATAATCTACCTCTTTATTCTGAAATATTACTGTATCATTTGATGTTTAAGTGATAGTGCTACCATGAATCACAATATCGGGCTGTTCCAAAAAAATGTGATTCAGTTCAGTTTAAACCCATGCAGGGCAACTTGTGGGGAATACGTTTGTTTTACACCGGCCAAGGTATCTTTCAAATACTATGAATATTCTGAGAATGTCCTTGTTTGAGATTTGAACTCATAGTCATGATTATGATTGGTTTTGCATCCAGCTTGTCCGAATTTTCAACTAAGACGTTCAACTGAGTGTTTCTACTATATGGACGCTCCTTTCATAGAATGTTTACGTCCTTGCTATAAAATCATGCTTGAGATCAAATCTAGTCTTGGTGGGTGTTTCTCGTTTGCTTCATGAACCAATATGGAGCTAATTTGATCATCAGATTCATTTCAGTCGCGCTCATTTCTTCACACAGCCATCTCTCAAGAGTCCCAAGTCTGGGAAATAGACTATCTTGGTACCTACAGAGAGATTCTTCAAAACTGAGTGGTCTCACAGGGACCTGCCATGTAATAGTTTCACTGAAGCATCTAGCCAAACCGCAATGGCGAAAGACGAAGATAAAGATGAAATGAAACTAAAATCAAAGAAATATCAATCTATTCCAGAAAATATATTGAATCAGTAAATGAAGAATTTGGTAGCAAGAGTAAGGAAGAAGAAAACAACTAAAAACATCTTACGCTTAATGGAAGATAGAAAGCTTGCAGAGATGGAAAGAAAACCAGGCCTATGAAACGGACAATAACTAATTTTCAAGAGAAGTGTCTTACAGACAAAAGAGAAATACTCTTTCGAAAATATTCCGAAGAGCCTGACAAGAAGAGAAGACGCATGCAAAGACAAAAAGCGGCAGGAAGAAACAATGAGGATTAATCCTCAATCCTCAAAAAGTTGAATGAAAGAATTTGATGGAGGGAAATATTCGGCTCACTTCAGTCATTTTGAAAAACAATTTCAAAATAAGGAAAGCAACACATGCGACATGATAAACTATAGTCTTGAACTTCTTTGTCTTATGGTAATGCAAGTGTATGTGGAAATATCCGGCTTACATCAGTCATTTTGAAAAAAAAAAAAAATAAGGAAAGCAACACATGCGATACGATAAAATATAGTATTGTATTTGTTTCAGGTAATGTAAGTGTATGAGGGAAATATCCGGCTCACCTCAGTCATTTTTAAAAAAAAAAAAAAAAATTTCAACATCAGGAAAGCAACACACGCAATATGATGAACTTTAGTCTTGTACTTCTTTGTTTCAGATATCGCTAGTGTATATTGATTGCACAGCGATATTTCAAGAATTCACACTGCTACTTATAAACCATCCAATGTTGAGAAAAAAAAAAGATAATGCACCTACAGAATAATATTATGAGGTTTTCACCAAAAACTTAACTGTTGGTACTGAATTGAACTTAAAATCAAGGATGATTCAACAAAATGTGCTTTGAAATTGACTAAAAATATAAAATTCAAGCTAAAGAGAAGTTGGTTTCAATAAGGCGTGTTTTAAACACAAAAATTAGTTTTCGAGAATGCATTTGTGCGAGATTTTTTAAGGCATACTTATGGTTTGAATAAGCATCCATTTTGAATTTATGCACACAGGTATCACTCAATGTCTCGTCTATATATAACAGCTGTATGCAATGTTAATACTTTGTGGATGTATTTGTCTTGCTTTCTGAATATATATAATTGTGACAGCAATTTTTACATCAGATTCATTATAATCCAGCTCGATTTCTTCAGGCGTTCATTTGATCCGACAAGTAGTACAACTCAGCAAGACGACACGGGTATGATGGTATCGACACTGCAATCCCTCTAAAAGAATGGCCATTGGTGACCTGCCATGAAACAGTGGTCTTAAAAGCAGTGATGATAGATGAAACAAAAATTGACATTGGCTGGAAGATTAATCAGTCACGCAACAGAGCAGAGGAGGAAGTCGGCCAAAGCAGCAGAGGCGACAGAAGAAAGAGAACTGGCCGAGCAGCAAAGACGATAGAGGAAGTCGACCAAAACAACCGAAGTGACAGGAAATATTGGTCAAACAGAGAGAACTGAAGAAGCTGGTCGAGTAACCAAGAGGAAGTCGACCAAAGCACCACAGGCGACAGAGCAAATATTGGTCAAACAGAGAGAACTGAAGAAGCTGGCCGAGTAACCAAGAAGACAGAAGAAGTCGACCAAAGCACCAGAGGCGACAGAGCAAATATTGGTCAAACAGAGAGAACTGAAGAAGCTGGCCGAGTAACCAAGAAGACAGAAGAAGTCGACCAAAGCACCAGAGGCGACAGAGCAAATATTGGTCAAACAGAGAGAACTGAAGAAGCTGGTCGAGTAACCAAGAAGACAGAAGAAGTCGACCAAAGCACCAGAGGCGACAGAGCAAATATTGGTCAAACAGAGGCTTTGAAGAAGCTGGTCGAGTAACCAAAAGAGAAGCTGGTCGAGTAACCAAGAAGACAGAAGAAGTCGACCAAAGCACCAGAGGCGACAGAGCAAATATTGGTCAAACAGAGAGAACTGGAGAAGCTGGTCGAGTAACCAAGAAGACAGAAGAAGTCGACCAAAGCACCACAGGCGACAGAGCAAATATTGCAAACAGAGGACTGAAGAAGGTGGTCGAGTAACCAAGAAGACAGAAGAAGTCGACCAAAGCACCACAGGCGACAGAGCAAATATTGCAAACAGAGAGGACTATAGAAGCTGGTCGAGTAACCAAGAAGACAGAGAGAAGTCGACCAAAGCACCAGAGGCGACCAAGAGCAAATATTGGTCAAACAGAGAGGAGCTGAAAGAGCTGGTCGAGTAACCAAGAAGATAGAAGAAGTCGACCAAAGCACCACAGGCGACAGAGCAATATGTGCAAACAGAGAGAACTGAAGAAGCTGGTCGAGTAACCAAGAAGACCAGAAGAAGAAGTCGACCAAAGCACCAGAGGCGACAGAGCAAATATTGGTCAAACAGAGAGAACTGAAGAAGCTGGTCGAGTAACCAAGAAGACAGAAGAAGTCGACCAAAGCACCAGAGGCGACAGAGCAAATATTGGTCAAACAGAGAGAACTGAAGAAGCTGGTCGAGTAACCAAGAAGACAGAAGAAGTCGACCAAAGCACCACAGGCGACAGAGCAAATATTGGTCAAACAGAGAGAACTGGAGAAGCTGGTCGAGTAACCAAGAAGACAGAAGAAGTCGACCAAAGCACCACAGGCGACAGAGCAAATATTGCAAACAGAGAGGACTGAAGAAGCTGGTCAGTATGAAAGAGCAGAAGAAGTCGACCAAAGCACCAGAGGCGACAAGAGCAAATATTGGTCAAACAGAGAAGAACTTCGAAGAAGCTGGTCGAGAATAACCAAGAAGACAGAAGAAGTCGACCAAAGCACCAGAAGCGACAGAGCAAATATTGGTCAAGCAGAGAACTGAAGAAGCTGGTCGAGAGTAACCAAGAAGACAGAAGAAGAAGTCGACCAAAGCACCACAGGCGACAGAGCAAATATTGGTCAAACAGAGAGAACTGAAGAAGCTGGTCGAAGTAACCAGAAGACAGAAGAAGTCGACCAAAGCACCAAAAGCACCACAGGCGACAGAGCAAATATTGGTCAAACAGAGAGGACTGAAGAAGCTGGTCGAAGTAACCAAGAAGACAAGAAGAAGTCGACCAAAGCTTCCTGAGCGACAGAGCAAATATTGGTCAAACAGAGAGAACTGAAGAAGCTGGCTGACTACCAAGAAGACAGAAGAAGTCGACCAAAGCACCACAGGCGACAGAGCAAATATTGCAAACAGAGAGAACTGAAGAAGCTGGTCGAGTAACCAAGAAGACAGAAGAAGTCGACCAAAGCACCAGAGGCGACAGAGCAAATATTGGTCAAACAGAGAGAACTGAAGAAGCTGGTCGAGTAACCAAGAAGACAGAAGAAGTCGACCAAAGCACCAGAGGCGACAGAGCAAATATTGGTAAGATTCAAACAGAGAGAACTGAAGAAGCTGGTCGAGTAACCAAAGAAGACAGAAGAAGTCGACCAAAAGCACCACAGGCGACAGAGCAAATATTGGTCAAACAGAGAGAACTTCTGGAGAAGCTGGTCGAGTAACCAAGAAGACGAAGAAGTCGACCAAAGCACCACAGGCGACAGAGCAAATATTGTAAGCGAGAGGACTGGAGAAAGAAGCTGGCTGACTAACCAAGAAGACAGAAGAAGTCGACCAAAGCACCAGAGGCGACAGAGCAAATATTGGTCAAACAGAGAGAACTGAAGAAGCTGGTCGAGTAACCAAGAAGACAGAAGAAGTCGACCAAAGCACCAGAGGCGACAGAGCAAATATTGGTCAAACAGAGAGAACTGAAGAAGCTGGAAGACTAACAATGAAGACATAATATGTCGACCAAAGCACCAGAGGCGACAGAGCAAATATTGGTCAAACAGAGAGAACTGAAGAAGCTGGTCGAGTAACCAAGAAGACAGAAGAAGTCGACCAAAGCACCAGAGGCGACAGAGCAAATATTGCAAACAGAGAGAACTGAAGAAGCTGGCTGACTACCAAGAAGACAGAAGAAGTCGACCAAAGCACCAGAGGCGACAGAGCAAATATGGCAAACAGAGAGAACTGAAGAAGCTGGTCGAGTAACCAAGAAGACAGAAGAAGTCGACCAAAGCACCAGAGGCGACAGAGCAAATATTGGTCAAACAGAGAGAACTGAAGAAGCTGGTCGAGTAACCAAGAAGACAGAAGAAGTCGACCAAAGCACCAGAGGCGACAGAGCAAATATTGGTCAAACAGAGAGAACTGAAGAAGCTGGTCGAGTAACCAAGAAGACAGAAGAAGTCGACCAAAGCACCAGAGGCGACAGAGCAAATATTGGTCAAACAGAGAGAACTGAAGAAGCTGGTCGAGTAACCAAGAAGACAGAAGAAGTCGACCAAAGCACCAGAGGCGACAGAGCAAATACGGCAAACAGAGAACTGAAGAAGCTGGCTGACTACCAAGAGGACAAGAAGTCGACCAAAGCACCAGAGGCGACAGAGCAAATACGGCAAACAGAGAGAACTGAAGAAGCTGGCTGACTACCAAGAAGACAGAAGAAGTCGACCAAAGCACCACAGGCGACAGAGCAAATATTGCAAACAGAGAGGACTGAAGAAGCTGGCTGACTACCAAGAAGACAGAAGAAGTCGACCAAAGCACCACAGGCGACAGAGCAAATATTGGTCAAACAGAGAGAACTGAAGAAGCTGGTCGAGTAACCAAGAAGACAGAAGAAGTCGACCAAAGCACCACAGGCGACAGAGCAAATATTGCAAACAGAGAGGACTGAAGAAGCTGGTCGAGTAACCAAGAAGACAGAAGAAGTCGACCAAAGCACCACAGGCGACAGAGCAAATATTGCAAACAGAGAGAACTGAAGAAGCTGGCCGAGTAACCAAGAAGACAGAAGAAGTCGACCAAAGCACCAGAGGCGACAGAGCAAATATTGGTCAAACAGAGAGAACTGAAGAAGCTGGCCGAGTAACCAAGAAGACAGAAGAAGTCGACCAAAGCACCAGAGGCGACAGAGCAAATATGGCAAACAGAGAGGACTGAAGAAGCTGGTAAGACAAGAAGTCGACGAAAGCACCACAGGCGACTGAGCAAATATGGTGTAACGCATTGTACTATAAGTTGATCTATTCATTTCCTCACCCTTTTTTTGGTGCGTAACTTTTGGGTAGCGGATCGGCTAGATCTATGTACATTATCTTATTTGGTTGCATAACGTTTGTATTTCAAGCCTAAGAACTTAGTTTTGTTTATTGAACACAGCCCGCACTTGTATGATCAAGATTCTTCTCGAATCTCCGACTTAGTTCTAGCATAGTAATGATCTCGTCACCCCTTGTTTACCTTTGTTTTGATTGGTTGCTAAGTGCTAATGACGTGTACCGAGAATGTTCTCTTATGATTTATGCAATTCCTTTTCTGGATGATTCGACGAGATTTTGTATAAATAAGAATCCAAATTATATTTAGTCAGTCAACATTATCGAGTCTACAGTGAGTCAACATCAAGTCTACAGTGAGTGATTGTTTTAAGTCTACCTACAGTGAGTGATATTGAGTCAACCTACAGATATTGTATAGTCTAGCTCTTGTGTTGGATTAAACAGTTTGCAATCTTTACTTGCGGACTTCGGACTTATGTTCTACGGACGAGTCGTGTGATTGGCTGTAAATATTTTGAAACCCCTAGACAAACAGAGCCTAACAGATCACCCTCATCATCATCACTAAATCTGTTACATATGGCAAACAGAGAGGACTGAAGAAGCTGGTCGAGTAACCACGAAGACAAGAAGTCCACCAAAGCAACAAAGGCGACAGAAAAAAAAATGGTCAAAGAGAATTGAAAGATCTGGCTGAGCAACAAAGACGATAGAGAAAGCCGACCAAAGCAACAGAGGAAGTAAGCTAAAGCACCCGAGGCAAATGAAGTAGCTGGGCGAGTAGCAGAGGCGATGGAAAAGCAAAAAAGGTAGCTGAAGATAGGTAGACTGATAACAGATTGGGTTCTTTTATACGTTCAGTCCGCCTTTAGAGATGATCTCAGACATCAGCTTGTGATTGCTGCCAAGCCATAATTCACGACTCCCACATTGACAGCAAATCACAGAACCAGCACATAACGAGGCTTAAAAATATTTTCAATATTGTGAAGATAATTTGCACTGAAATTATCTTCAAGACAAGACCTAGTTTTGTGAAAACTTGATGGCAATAAACTGCAAAATGAGGAGTTAGCAGTTCTAAAATTGTATAGCCCTAGAGTTCAATTGATAAATTGGGTAAAAATTTGTAAGAAAAGAGATCAGTCTTCATGCAAAACTGAATGCCATTTTATAGGAAAGCTCACCTTTTAGAGCATTTTGTTCCAACAAAATCATTACTATTCACATCCGTGGGCTTTAGATAAATATAGATCAATGTTATTCTCTTGAGAATAAATATAAACATTTAGATCTGATTAAGATACCGGTAGTGCATTTAAATGTTTAACTCCATAACAAAGTTGCTAGTATTATAATATCTAATCCAGGTTAAGTGTAAGCCTTATAATCCATGTACGATGTAAGAATAATTTTTTTTCCAACTGACCTTCTGATCATTATGATTTGAGTTTAAAGCAGTGGATACAGGCACATAAGAAGCAAATATTTCAATAATCTAGAAATGCTGTGTATATATATATAATCTCAATGTGGAATCTAGACTAGCCTTTCTATCAAAATAAATTTAAAGCATCCACGCAATTTAAATAATGTTAAGTTAGCTAGTAAAATGAGACATTTAAAAATTAACATTCAACCTAAACCTAGATAATTTTTAACATTTAGATCGAGAACAAAAGGTTAATTTACAAATATCGACCCAATTCGCGTAGAGAACTATTCCTTTTTGGTAATACTGCAGTAGTGCGGCCCCGGTTGGATGTAAACAAATCATGCTATAAATAAATCACGCCACAAACGGCCAAAACAAGTTCAATATTTTGTACGGAAATGCCTCTACTGAAGAAGTTGTCCTTTGATTTTTTCAAGACATAATTTGATGAGATCAGTGCGTTCGTTTTAATATGCAGTGAAAATCTGGCCATTTTATTGTATCCACCATGGCCGCACTGTCAACAAAGAATCGGGCCGTACTACTGCGTTTCTTTTCCCTAGATTAATTCATTTTTGGTGATGAAAGTCATCGTGACTTGCACACATACACAAAGGGACAAAATACTACTGAGCCTCACATAGATCTGTGTCCTCACTTTCGGAATCAGAAAGTAGTACCACCGGTTCCGAAATTGTGCGCATGCGCTGCGACTGCGGTGGGTAGGCCTAGCACAGTTTAATTAGGACACGTTTTTGAAGTTAATTTGTCGTTGATAGGCCTAGAGACCAGTGGAGTATCTCTGTGGTAGAGGCAGAGAGGATAGGCCTAGCCTAGGGGTAAAGCCTAACCGCCCGGGGCAAGAATTGTAAGTGGAGCAGGCGGGTGCGATATCTATAATTATGCAAAAGTATGCGGATTGATATACAGAACTGGGACAAACATCAGAAAATAGTACATCACAAAATGCTTATATCTTGAAAAGTATTTAGTTGGAACGAAATGAAACAATGTTAGTATTTAGCGCATCAAAGTCATTAGGCAACAAGCAATTTTAACGTTCAAGGAAGTTGGGCCGATATCTGCAAATTTACTCAACAAAAAGATATCAATTCAGCATGACTTAATGATGAGCAGTTAAGCTCTTTAGCGTAAATAGGATCTAACCAAATCTAGTTATAAACCTTATCAAATTGTGTATCTAGAGCTTACCTTTCTTCCCAGATTTAGAAGTTCTGAAGTTTGACGATTCAGCAGGGATACTGGCGTTTCTTCGCAGATGGGGATGTTTACATCTTAGCTTCTATTCTTTAGACAGTACGACAGTTCAACATTGCTTTCGGGATGGGTTTTTTTATTCGTTCTTCATGAGCTACTAAGTCTGGATCTAAATCTAAATTCAGTGTAATAGATTTTATCAAGCTCTACGAACCACTCAGTTTGTTACGCTTTAGCCAAATCTAGATTTAAATTAACATGCTTTAACAACTGAAAAGATCTAGATCTAGATATGAAGTATAATCTAGATCTAATTTCAGGACTCCATTGTGATAAAAATATTTTTGTTACTCGATTTAATTTTTTTAATCTAAGCCTTATTCAGGTTTCTAGATCAGTAAGTTCACATGTACTTTCCGCCCACACCTTAAAAGTTAGAAAAAATCAATTTAATGCCATATTATAATCTTACAACAAAATTTTCGATCTAGACTGCTCCATGAAATTGAGATCTGCCGGGTATCACGTCTGAGTGCGTGGACCGTCGTGAAGCGAAATGACGGAGTTCGGCAGTGCGCCGGTGCAGCCTTTCTCCGGCTATCACGTGACCATCGTTTTCCCGCCAAATCAAGTTGGGTCGCCTTTCACGGGGAGTCTGCAAGAGTGAGTCGGCGAGAGGAGAAGCTCAGTGTCTCTGGAGCGATGATGGAACTTCCAATTAGGTGTAGGTGTAGAAGTGGGGTGTAGCCTAGATTGAAAAAAAAAAAAAAACATTTTATCTCACCCTTTCTGATGTACATTTGGTGGATCGGAGGTTCTATTGAAAAGCTAGATCGTCTATTTTCTAAATATTAATAAAATACTACATGTATGCCTGGATTATTGCGGTCAATTAGCCAATATTGTTGACCCCTTCGTAAGTCAATAAGGATAAACGCCCCTGAGAGTGCTTAGTTCAGCAAATCACACTTGTCGAGTGAGGACTAAGGGTATGTATACACGAAGCAATCTGCAGCTAGCAATAAATCGATTTCTGCAGAGAATCGCTTGCCACAAATCTCAGTGTGTTTACACGAAGCGATTTGGTGGTCTGACGCTTTCTGCCTGTCGCTCTCAACAGTTGCTTTCTGCACGTCGCTAGCGATTTCTAAAATATAGAAGACCTCAAGGAATTTTTTGTGGTCTTTTCGTCATGCGCATTCAGACAATATGCTGCTTTTCTAAACAAAATCTT
>JAWDGP010005374.1:15000-27751 GCA_033675545.1 Elysia crispata | reverse complement strand
GGTATAAGGTTAGTCTACAATGGAGATGTTGGCGAAACATGTGTCGTAGAGCCTTTGTTCACCCCTGGCGCAGGATCACTTGTTGCAAGTCTGCTTTGTGATACGGTAATTTGGGAGGTATAAGGTTAGTCTGCCCTGGAGATGGTGGCGATACATGTGTCGTAGAGCCTTTGTTCAAGCCTGGCGCAGAACCCCTTGTTGCAAGTCTGCTTGGTGAAACCAGTACTTCTGTAGATGGTGCTGATGAAAATTGTGAAGATTTAGGACACATTGAAGCTGTTGTTGTATTTGAGCTTTCTATTGATGGGACATATTCGGACGTTGATACCGGTAGAGATCTAGGATAGGAGGAGATGGCACTACAAGAATTTTGTCGTGGCACAGCTGAAAGTTCATAAGGTGATGTAGCATCTGTCGATGGTAAAGATTCACCAAGAGAAATATTCTGTTCGTCAGGAGGGAATAGAAGTGGACTTGTCTTTTTACCTATCTCAACTCTGGAAACATCTTTGGGGCCAGCTTCTTCACGAGTCATATTTTAACCTTCTTCATCAGGTTCATCAAAGTGTTCAGGGGTTCTCACATCGACGGTTATGTCTTCAATCTCATGATATTGGTCCTCATCACGCTCATCCTCAAGCCCTCTATTGGGAGAAACACTGGAATGCTTGGGGTCAGAGGCCTTCCGGTTCACCGATGTTATCAGATTTTTTTCGCGTTCGAATCCTCTTACACATGAACCATGTTGTTACTGAAACAGCTATAATCCCCAATGTGCCACCGCATACTACGATACCCACAGGGACCGAGAGTTCAGTTCCAGAGTTATTGTTCTTTACCGGATTGTTTCCGGGAAGACAAGCTCCATTTTCTGAGATGGCTGCAAGATGCACAAAACCGGAGTTTGTCATGGACCCAGTGTAGGGAGGTCACCAAGCAATCTGAGAGCATTGCAATACACAGAGCTCAGTCGTGCAGTTAACCATGTAGAGCTGGCGTTTTCTTATTGACTCGTGGGTCTCGTTGGTGACCAGTTGGCGGTCACATCGTATGTCATCTCGCAGCTTGAACTTCACGACGTCACCGACAAAGACCGGCCTATATTGGCTGGAATCGTCGGACGGCCACCTCACCTGTCGACTGCTCAAGGCGCGATAAAGGAAAGGAAAGTCCTCGCCGGTCTGATTCTCTCGAAGCTTCCACTGGACTGAGTATGTCACGCCGTAATTTCAAAGGGAAAAAAGCCCGCCAAAATAGAGTAAAAATTTAGCTTTCAAGGAAGCAATTTCCAAGAAAATGCAATCTAAACTGGAAAACTTGGAAACTTGCTGGTATATTGAGGGTTACGCTCAACGAAGTTCCTTTCAAAAAGGAAATAAAATTACAATGTCTAAATGGAAATTTTGATTCATTTGTAATGCATTTTCAATACTTCCTGAAATCTTATTCTACTAGTTCAACAGAAACAAGAAAAAAGATTGAGTTAGTTCATTGCGTAAAATACAAAAGTTTATTTATAGATCGCTCCAAACGCCCGTAATTGTCCTGTAAGTTCAAATAAGTGGACAACTATGAATTCCCGCAAAGCGACGCGCATCTTGGCACTCTTAGTTTTGTACCCGAATGGCTTTGGAAAAGAACAGAACTAGATCTAAGTGGTTCCCCATTTTGCTTCCACATTCTTCACTCTTTTGTTTAACATGATTGGAAATAGGAAAGTAGAAAAAAATTTTTTTTTTATTTGGCTACGACGATGTTTAAAACCGTTTCTTCATATCAAAAGTATAGTTTCATTATCACAACTGCTAATAAAAGATCTACACCTGCTGTTATTCGAAAATAAATCGTTTTTCCAGGTATCAATTTCCTTTTTTTAAAAATACAGTGCTGCCTTTTCTTTCATTAAATATATCCATATTTACATATATATATATATAGTTACATTGTGAGCCATCAAAATACTTTTAAGATTCAGACAAAAGCAATGAGAGTTGATGGGAAAATAAAAAAAAATACAGTGCGGTGTCAGACAAGGATGTATGCTTTCCCTAGACCTTTTCTCTCTTTCTTTCGTGAAATAATTGTACCAAACCTAGAAGTATACCAAGGAGCTAAAGTAAGAGGACACATTTTCATATACGCTTATGACACTGTATTAATCGCAGAAAATAAAGAAGACTTACGCTGATTACTATACATTGTTAAAGAAGAAATCAGGAAGAAAGCAGAGAGAAAAGTTTGGAATTGAACTGCAAAAAGACAGAACTAATGGTCGTCAGTCAAAAAAATCAGTGTCCACAGATCAACAACTGTATCAAAGGGAATAAATTCAAACAGAGGGATTAATTCAAATTCTTGGGTACTTTAGAACTCGTATCAAGAATAGTGCAAACAAAAACGAGTTTTCTGAGAATGAAATCGGTACGGCACTGACAAATAATATCTCCATTCTCACAAGAAGAAGAGCTGTGGAGTGCTTTATTGAACCCACCCTGATGGATGGATGTGAGGCCTGGACAATAATTTCAAGACAGCTACACAAGAAAGTAGAGGCAACAGAAATGTTGTTACTTCGGAGAATGCTGCGAATCTCATGGATTACAAAGAAATCAAACGAAACAGTGTTGCGAGGAGCCGAAACAACAAAATCAGTCATAAACAGAATACGTAAACGTCAGGCAACCTTTGTGGCAGCTTAAATGATCAAAGGAAAAACCAGCAGAGAGAAAAAAAAAGTGAGATAAGGTGTATGGAGAAACAAGAGCGACTATTGCAGGACGAGTGACACATGCACTAAAAGCGACGAGCAATCGAGAGGCTTGGGTTGTCATGATCGCCTACGCTAAATAGCAGGGCACCTGATTGATATCATATAATATTATACGATATTCTTTTTATTTTTATTTTATTCTTCTAATATTTTTTTTGTGTGTGTGCAAAATCTAGTTCCGAGATCAGGCGTTCAGGAGAGTGAGATCAGCTTTTTTTGGGTAATTGCCAGACCTACATTTTCTGGTGAAAGGTAATGCCAAATTGGCATCAGCTATTGACAAAGCAACTAATGAATAGGAAAAGAACAACATTTAAACGTAGACGACAAATTTTGAGATATAGTTCCATTTATAAACTTTAAATGATATACCTATGGATGTTCATGATCTTCTACTGATGACTCAAGATTTGCTGATTTTCACAATACAAATTGCTGCTTGTGACGTCAGAGCACTTTGTGGAATGGTGTTGCGAGCTGCAATGCAAATCACTTGGTGAAGACAGAACTTGACTAACTTGAAATCGATCCTTTACAATATTTGACGACCGTATCGGATCTGATTTAGAGTTACCAAATCTACTAGGTTAAATCGAATCGGTTTTTTTACCTGCAATTTATGTGAAACAATCATAGTTCCGGTATAAATGTATATTTTCATAATATATGTATATTACCCTAAAGTATTTATATATATAATTATGTATATGTATATATATATATATATATATATATATATGTATTATATGTATATATAATATTTATAATATATATATATATATATTATATGTGTGGGTATCCTTAGAAACTCTTTCGATTTGAGTGATTCGTTTTCCTATCTCGTCTCTCTCTGAGTTTCTCTCTCACTCACTCTCTCTCTCTCTCTCTCTCTCTCTCTCTCTCTCTCTCTCTCTCTCTCTCTCTCTCTCTCTCTCTCTCTCTCTCTCTCTCTCTCTCTCGCCCCCCCCCCTCCCCCTTTTCTCTCTATATGCCCTACCCCTCTTTAATTGCTCACCAACAGTTTATAATAATTTGTTGCACCCTTTTGAAACTTTTCACTCGCAGATCGTCCATTTTAATTTCATCAGCGTGAAAATTGTCCCTATAAATATTTCATAATTTTGGCCGCTTGTTTTTCTACATATCTGGGAAAACCGATCACAACATCAAAAGTTTGACACGGATTAGGTCAGGGTGTCATGAAGAAGGAAGTATCATAAGATGACCTTTCGAAGAGTTCAAATGCTGACCTCTGCGTTGGCACACGCTAGCCAGTTGGCGCCGCGTGATATTGAGGTTTTTGTCTTTGAAAGCCTGTCCTTTCCTGGTGGAATTGTTGCCCAATTGCAATAAAGGCACATCAGGTCACCATGTATAATGGACAGGGTTTATCAAACGATTTTCATTGGTTCAGCGCAGCAGACGATAAGATAAACCTTAAAGATAAGAGGCAAAAACGATACCAGAAAATATGGGGAAGGGTACGAGCAACGGAGAAAGCTCGCACTGAAGGTCACCTGCACATGAAATAGAACTTGTTTTCGATTTGAAAATCACCTAATTATGACAACGTGACCTCACGGAGGTCATTTAGCCCGGCAAAGGAGCAAATGCCATTGGCCAATTGGACGTGCATTTCATAATACAACTTAATTTTTGACAGTTTTGGGGTTTATGTGGTGTTAATGTGATGTTGAAACGCATTGCTGAATATTAGTGTGGAGCACTGCATAAACATTGTTTCAACATAAAGAAAACCCAAAACCTGTCTAAAATAAGTTTCCAGATCAGCAAATTCATTTCACTCCGTCCCTTTTTTGTCTTCTTTGTCTTTTATTGTTTGTTCGCTGAAGACTATGGACAAGAATCGGGAGAATCTAAATATAGCTCTGTCTCTTCTCTAAACTATGCCAGTAAGTTGGGTCTAATCCATCGAGCTCCGGGCTCTGGCCGGATCGTATCTCGACTCTATATTCCGGCATTTTTTCTATCCGAATCATCCCTCTTCATGAAAACAACGATGACGCCAATGCAGGAGAAACGGCCCAGTCTGTAATGTATCAACCTGAGGCTAGACATTCCCACAAATGGTGCAAAGAGGTGCAGTGTTCTACGGGAATTCCTGGTGTTTGAACCAACACGATAATGAACGTCTAAAAGGGTCTATAAATAGATTGGGATTTTATTGTTAGTAAATTAGCTCGATATTCTTATAACTTAGTACCGGATGCTGTGGGAGCAAAACAGCCGCTACCTCTAACTGCTGTAATATTCCCCACATCAGATCGGTGGTCCATGGGTAGAGCGGTGACGTTGAGAGCTGGAGTGATCCTCGTCTTGAGTTTGAAACACGCTAACGTTGAACGATCTAAGTCTTGTTAGTGTTAAAGCTGTTATCAGGGACAATCGTAGGTGAATTTGATGAGATTTGATGATGATGATGATGATGATGATGATGATGATGATGATGATAAGAATGGTGATGATGATGATGATAATGATGATGATGATGATGATGATGATGATGATGATGATGATGATAATGATGATGATGATGATGATGATGATGATGATGATAATGATGATATGATGACGATGAGGATGATGATAATAATGATGATATGATGATGATGATGATGATAATGATGACGATAATGACTATGATGATGATGATGATAATGACGATGATCATGATGATGATGATATGATGACGATGATGATGATGATATGATGATGATGATGATGATGATGATGATGATGATGATGATGAGGATGATAATGACGATGATCATGATGATGAGAATGATGATATGATGATGATGGAATTGAAAGAGGTCTTTTTGTCTGCACCCAAAGCTGTGCGAAATAAAAGTAAATTCTAAAATAATTCATACAATTTCTCTTCGATAAAATAATTAACAAATTTCGATAATGTTACATCTGCACAAAGATCTTTAAAAATTGGCTCAGTGTTCGCACTCTCGAGATAAACAAAAGGAATAACACCACTTCTGGAATTATTACTTCCTATTTTAAATGAGCGAAATGTCAAAGATAAAAGCCAATAAAAAAGCCTAACCATATGGGCAAGAAAAACCTTAAAGTTCAGTCAAAAATATCTTTCTATTGAAAACAAAATTATCGAAATATTATAATATTATTCGCTTCGAGTGAGTTCAAAGGTTAAAATGTGGAAAAATCAGCGAATTTTGTGAGGTGAAAGATACAAATAAGGTTAAAATGTGGAAATATCATTTTGTTTTGCTCCAGGGAAAGGTTGCGTTTTGGGAAGAAGAGCCAACAAATTTAGTACAAAAGGAACGCGAATCGACGCTACAGTTTTATCTAGATGTCCTGGCCGAGGTGAAGTTGCTGCAGTTAATGGGGATGATGTTAACTCGATCTTGGACTGCACTGTGGACGTTGTTGTATTAGGGAGGTCTCACATAGCACCACACAGAACGTTGTTGTATTAGGAAGGCTTGACATAGCACCACACAGAACAGCTCACAATCCGGGACTTGCTCAGCAAAGCTTCACCAACATGGCGGCAAGTCTGTTTCCTGTTTTGCTGCTGATGTTTATCGCTGACATCTCTGGATTTCTTCTAAGTAAGGATTTTTTTTTAAATTTCCAGAAGCAGTCTTATCTCGATAGCTTGCTTGATTTTTGTTATTGAAAAGTCTAGTGTTTTATAAATTGTAAAAGCTTTGCTATGGTATGTGTATGTTCGCCATTGTGCGACAGACTAGAGCTATCGGTGTGAGACTCCGAGATTAGAACAAACATTAGGGAGGAACAATTTCATCTGTTTTGAAAAAATTCAACTCCTCTCCCAGCTGTATCCAAAGAAACACCTTTGCATTTTCTCATACAAAACTCAGTTGAACTAAAGAAGAAAATTGCAATGTTTATCAAATAACACAAAGAAAATATTGTGTAGAAGCTCAGATCTTTATTTTATTTGAATCTTGAACAAAAAATCTCAAC
Organism: Elysia crispata; assembly: GCA_033675545.1. Lineage (NCBI taxonomy): Eukaryota > Metazoa > Mollusca > Gastropoda > Plakobranchidae > Elysia > Elysia crispata. The sequence goes on along the minus strand of JAWDGP010005374.1, from coordinate 20,991 downwards.
AGTTCTGTCATTGCGATTTTGGGTTTTCAAAATTGTTGGGTGAAATTTCCTCACAATTTTTTGCGGTAACATTGAATAACCCGGGTCAGGAATTATATATATTATGTTAACAAAAAAGAAGTATCAAGGAAAAAAACAAACGATTTACTACACATGAAAGTCAGATATTAAAGTATTGTATCTAGGTATGACTGAATATAATTTTTTGTAGAATATATTGCTTCATTCATTAATCATGAGTTCTAATTATGTATTTAGACCAGATGATTTAAATCTAAGGTTTTTTATATAGAAAATTATAACTCGTGTGCAAATTGCCAAGTGTTGTTTACATCGTAAAGGAAAATACGTCAGCCGCCCCAGATGTCACAAAAACCCGTCTCGGACATGGTAAGTGTTAGTATACAGTTGTTACACACACGACATAGCGAGCTCTCATCGGCTAGTACTCAGAAGAATTCGAGAATCTCTAGCAGTTATCATGAAACCCGTACAAAACGGTTAAGTTCCCGGCGGGAGGGCTCGCGTGTTTGTGACAAGCGGGTATGCTACATGCCATTAGATAGGAGGAATAAATGCATTGACTTCCGAGAATAGGATTCAGGGCGTTCAAGAGAGACCGAAGGTCTCCAGGATAGACAAGTGATGTTAGGAAAGACTAGAGTTTATGCCTCGCGGGCTAGCGACCTCTTGGCTTCTAAACTAACCGCTGCTAGATCCTATAAAGGAATCTGTTCCCATGAGGGAGAGAATGACGAACCAATCGGTGACAATTCGATCACGACAGGAAACGCCCAACGGACTACTAGATCAGACCAGCTAAATAACTTGGAAATGGACTACCCATGCGAATGTGGAAGAAGATTTACCTCCGAAAGAGGTATGCAGATCCAGTTGACTAAATTTGTTGTTTGATTGTTTCGACAAATCAGCAGCATGCAGCGAATTGCCCAGGCAGAAGGAAAACCTAAGCCAGGTTCAAAACCACAGTGCTGAAGAGTCAGACGAAAAATTCCGCAGCTCATCTGAACGCTGAACGCCAGAAGGTCAATTTCCCACCAGCAAGCGCAAAAGAACAATGGGAAGGCCTGGAGAGCAAAATAGTCCTACAACTGGACAAGCTCATCGGAAAGAGAACTTTGGGGCATAAACTTACCACTTCCGTTGACATAATCTACCAGACATGTCTAAATACTTTTGGGGCTAAACATCGAGGTGAAGAAAACGTGAAATTGAAACTCTGCGCAAGCAGAAGAAAAACACAAGAAAACAGATGAAATCGGCGGCTGAAGAAAATGTGCTAGTTTTTCCATTTATAAAATTCAAATCCTGAGGCCCTTTGTCGAAATTTATATTGTAACCGGAAGTGCTAAGCCCTGTTGTTAGTTTGCACTATCTTTTCCTTTCATCGTGGATGCCTAGTGACGCCATCTTGTGTCACGTGGGATCAATGGATATTGTTCAATCGCAGCCTTGGGGTCTGCACCGCGCTTAGGTCCAATTCCTGTGATATGGCATTGCCCCGTCTAAATAATACCCTTGCTTCGACGCAAACTGTTCGACTTAATATTTTTTTTTCAATATGCCAATCGCTTTTTTTCACAAAATATGAAAAACAACGAATGTAATTCAAGCATATCATCAACAAATCTTGCATGTATTCAGGTAGAATACACTTCGTCATAGCTTTAATTCGAGTTCTTCCTTTTCCTGTATCATTTCCACCCGAGTTTTTGCTCTTCTATTGTTACAAGCGACGTTCCGCAATATAAATAATAACTTTAAAAAAAAAGTCAATTTTTGTAAAACGTGATACGAATTGCTGTATTTACTTCAATTCCAAAACTTTTTAGCGTCCCACACGTCAGATTTATTTTTGTTTCTCGTGTTTTATGAACAAAATGCATAATGTTTCGTGTAAATTGCATCTGATGAACAATGGATATGTATGATATAACTATGTCATTTTCCCTACAGGTAACAGACATGTTGTCTTCATCATGGACCAATCGCCCTCTGACACAATGACGTATTACACATTTCGAGAGTTTTCTCAAACCGTAGTAGATCAACTTGACGAAAATAATCTTGTCACCTACATCACTTTTGACCCCAGTTTGACAGACAAAGGCCCATTCAATCTAATTGTAGACTCTGTTGATGCCAGGAACTTTGCAGCACAGCTGTGGCACCTGAGAGCGAAGCCAGAAAATTGGCGTTACAATCTGGATGTCATAAATTCACATAATGGGAGTGTCTTTCAACCTGACTTGAGGATAATATCTTTAGTCTTGCTTGTGTCTAATCCTCTTTTGGTATGGAATCATTTGAGCGGCCAGTTTAGCTGCTGGAATGAATCTTATGATGGTGCATATCTGTTGACATTTGTTGCGCACGAGATCTTTATCAACAATCAACGTAGAGTTGAGAAGAGCGACGTTTATCCCCCTTGCGTATATCACATACAAACTCATTTTAAAAGCTGGATGGATTTCAATTCCAACTTGCATGAAATGGCCATTAAAGTGTTTGTTTTTCAGGTAGTCCATACACATTTTACATCAAATTTTTCCTCACACCACATCATATGGTTTTCAAGAAAGTATGGAGATGGTATTAATGTAATAATTGAAACAAAAAAATATAGCATTATTATGCCATCGTTATTAGATGGATTCATTGGGAGATTTTCTAAACTGATTAAAGAAAATAAACCAACAAAACTGAACAACGTTCTCTCCTGTAGCAAATTTCAAATGTCGCCTCTTATTACTCGAAATAAAGAGGAGGTGAATGAATTCACCAATTATTTTCAGTTGACTTTAAAGAAGGAAGTTAATTGGCAATTTTTGCGTGAAGCTGGAATAACTTTTGGTTTGAAGCAAATTATGGCTCGTGCAGGCAATAGATTTCACTGGGGTAAAGGTAAGGATTTGTTGTTCTCTCATTGGGCGCCAGGACAGCCTAAATACAAAACCGCCCAGAGATGTGCAGTTTGGAAATTCCAATCCAAGACATATAAATCAAATTGGACTGATGAAAAATGGTACAGTGAGAGATGTGGTGATGGAAAAATCTATATGATAGCTTGCCAAAGAGAAAGGTTGCCGCGAGATGAATCTCTGAATCATACAAAGGATTTTAGTAGCGACAGTTCAAACAGTTTAAATATCTCTACCAAAGGAAGTTTTGGAGAGCTGCTCAGTCAGGGGTCAAACGAGATGCGAGTGATAACTTCACGGACGAGTACAGTGACGTCACGATATCTCCACAGGCAATGGGAATATATTCGAGGACTGTCTGTGAGCGGACTTGTGTCAGGTGACTCAATAACCTTCAACTCGAACTCCGAGCAGCGTGACCTCTTGGAACTCTTACTTCCAATGTTCCACGAATGTGAAAACGACCATAACCAAGATCAGAAGTCTAGCAAACCCCATGGCGTTCCCCTCTCTTGGGTCTGTGATGGCAAGAAGGACTGTGCCTCGGGATCTGACGAGTCGTCGTGTTGGGAGCCTGGCAGCAAAGTTTGTGATTCCACGCTGTTTCAGTGCAGGTCCGGGCAGTGTGTCCCTCTTGAGGCGAGGTGTGACCTATTTCCAGACTGCCAAGACGAAACAGACGAGGAAAACTGCGAGTTTGACTGTCCGCATAAAATATGCAGCAATGGTCGCTGCCTACCCAAGACTTTGTTTCATGATGGAGTGATGGACTGCGACGATGGAGATGATGAATCCGAAACTTTGTCAGTTGATGATACGTCATGTGTATTCATTTGCAACAGGTCCAAGTGCGTAGCAGAAGACATGTTGAATGATGGCGTGGTTGACTGCAAGGGACCAGAGGGACCACTGGATGAAACTTTGGGGGCTCTAGAAAATTTTACTTGCGTTCGACAAGACGACAAGTTTACCAACTGGGCTCCAAAATGTGTTGTAGCTCGAGATTTGTTCGGACAGATCATCGGCTGTAGAGATTTCCAGCACCTCTCTCACTGTGAGGACTTTCAATGCCCTAAAGGCTACGCGAAATGCCCGAACTCTTTTTGTATTCCTTTATCTAACGTGAAAGATGGCAAAGAAGACTGCGACTATGGCGAGGATGAAGGATCTGACCCTCTACCAAACCTCGTGAACTATTTCAAGTGTAGTCCTACAAGAGCCCAGGCTGTGCTGCTGTCAAATGTCTGTGATGGGAGACGTGACTGTCAATATGGAGAGGATGAACTGGACTGTGGTCATCATTGTCCGCCTGGCCTCTTGTGTCTGGCAGGAGCTATCTCTGCTGCTCTGTACAACAAAACGCTGCTACTAAAAGATCTGTCCTTCATACACGCTGACACACGGTATCTAGATTTGTCAGGAGTTTCTGGTATCCACGAGTTTTTCAACATTTACCCCAGGAAGCATTTGTTATTCCTAATTACCCTTAAACTGTCAGGCTGTCGAATAAAATCTGTGCGCAGGATGTCTAAAGCGAAGAAAAAGAATGAATATATATCTAGTCGGGATGAATCATTTAAAGATTTTCAATTGGTCAAAAAATTGGATTTAAGTTACAATGACCTCACAGAGCTTTCAAAAAGTTCTTACATAAATCTGATGATTGCTTTGGAAGAACTCAATCTGTCCCACAATGCAAAGTTGTCCAGTTTGAGACAAAACTCTCTCAGTGGCCTGAGAAACTTAAACATCTTGGACCTGAGCTATACGAGTCTATCTTCGCTTGCCTCGAACGTGTTTGATGGATTGACCAGTCTTCAAAAGATTTCTCTGGAGGGGTCACGACTTGTTTCCGTCCGGTTCATCTTACCAGAAACCACGGAAATATTAAACGTTCAGTTCACAAACATCACCGACGTTGGTGAAAATGTGTTCAGTAAGGTGAGGAACATAAAGGAGGTTAACTCATCAACTTACAAACTTTGCTGTCCGGAGGTTATTGGCTCCAAAGTTCCCAAACACTTATGTCATTACGCTGGACAAGCCGTTCCGCCGTGTACATATTTAATAAAAGAACCATTGCTTCGTCTTGTTGTTTGGCTTGTAGGCTTGGTAACTGTTGTTGGAAATTTTGCAACGCTCGTGTATCGACTCGTATGGGACAGAGAGGTGTTGAAGAAGCCTCACGGCTGTTTTGTCACAAACCTTGGCGTGGCGGATTTATTCATGGGCGTGTACCTTATAATAATTGTCGGTGCGGACACATTCTTTTACGGGAAGTATATTATCTATGACTTCAAGTGGAGAAACGGCCCAATGTGCCAGGCTACGGGTGTTCTTGTAACAATGGCGAGCCTCAGCTCAGTGCTGTTTATCTCTCTGATAACCGTCGACAGATATCTGTCCGTACGCTTTCCTTATGGAGATTTTCGCTTCAACACCTTGACAGTGAACTTTGCGGTGACGGGAACCTGGTGCTTTGGCTTATTAACTGCGTTGTTACCATTCACGCAACACTGGAAGGTCTTCTCAACAAACGGCATGTGTGTAGCTCTGCCCCTGGGCACCGATAGACACCCTGGACAATGGTACGGCGCCACTGTCTTTGTTGGTTTCAACCTCGTCTTCTTCATCTTCATTGGTGTCGGTCAAAGCCTCATCTTTCGGACGTTGAAAAAGAAGGGGAAGCAAACAAGAAAAAATATGAGCAAAATCAGTCAACTGTACGAAAATCAAAAGCGCCAAGAGTTTGAAGTTGCTAAACGACTGTTCCTTGTTGTGATAACCGACTTCATGTGTTTGTTTCCAATCATCACCATGGGGCTGATGGCTCTGGCTGGGGTCTCTCTAGGGGACGCCGCCTACAGATGGTCGGCACTCCTGGTGATGCCCATCAATTCCGCTTTGAACCCTGTCCTCTACACGCTACCGGATGTCCGGAAGAGATGGCAAAATTTTAAGGAAACTCGAAGGCAGAAGAGGAAAAACGAAGCCTCCAAGCGACGGTCTGCTAGAAAGATGGCCATGCCAAGAAGATATCTCGTGCGCA
>JAWDGP010005374.1:0-7500 GCA_033675545.1 Elysia crispata | reverse complement strand
AAATTATTTTTACTTTACTTTGCCGAGACCGTCTTGGACCTCTACATGTCAGAAGGATGCCATTATGCCCGAGACAGGCTGGGGCCTCTACATGTCAGTAGGATGCCATTATGACCGAGACAGGCTGAGGCCTCTACATGTCAGTAGGATGCCATTATGCCCGAGACAGGCTGGGGCCTCTACATGTCAGTAGGATGCCATTATGACCGAGACAGGCTGAGGCCTCTACATGTCAGTAGGATGCCATTATGACCGAGACAGGCTGAGGCCTCTACAATCATGTCAGTAGGATGCCATTATGACCGAGACAGGCTGAGGCCTCTACATGTCAGTAGGATGCCATTATGACCGAGACAGGCTGAGGCCTCTACATGTCAGTAGGATGCCATTATGACCGAGACAGGCTGAGGCCTCTACATGTCAGTAGGATGCCATTATGACCGAGACAGGCTGAGGCCTCTACAATCATGTCAGTAGAATGCCATTATGCCTGAGACAGGCTGAGGGCTTTATAGTCATGTCAGTAGGATGCCATTATGCCCGAGACCAACTTGGAACTCTACATATCAGTAGAATGACATTATTATGCCCGAGCCTGGGTTGGGCATGTGACAACATAAACATTTGGGTTATTCAAAGAGACTTAAGCAGGGAAATGTTGCTCAAATCTCCGAATTATGTCCCTTGGACCATTTCTGAAATGCTTCAAAACCCATTTTTTAATCGCACGAGCGTTCCCTGCAGTTCTAGTTTTCTAAAGTCGGATATAAACAACGGTAAAATACAAAGAAGAGAATTTTAAAAAGTTAAAAAAAAAAAAAACTTTGCTCACAGAGCGTTCCTATTGGCTCTTCTGATAAAGAAAACAAACCTAACAGGCAGCAAAAGCTCACGTAGAAGTTAATTCACAACAACAAAAGTAAAGTAAACCTGTCATTGTCACAATCATTTACCCACAGGTCTTCACAGACGGAGCATGTACGTTAGGCATAGCGTATAACTGTTTTTCTAGTTAGGCAGTGATACTGGAAGACAGCATTAAACATGTTCATTGCTAGAAATAACATCAACAGGGAAAAAGTCCGAAACGTAGAGGTATCTGAAATATTGATTGAATAGTTCCATTTTAAGCATTGATAGGCCATTGCATGTAACCGAAACATGCCAAAAGGACTCTAGCTAAGCTAAAGGTTTCGCAGGTCGTTTTATGCGATTTCAATGTTCTAATTTGTTGAACAAGCTTCTAAAGTTAAGCCATATAAAAGCTTATTTAAGAAAACATTAGATCTCTCACTTACAAAGTTTAAGGCCATAAAACATGGTTCTATCTTTAAATAAACATATATATATATATATATATATATATATATATATATATATATATGTATGTGTGTGTGTATTATATATTATAAATTATTAACATCATCAGGATCATAATTAAAGAACAATATTCGGAATTTAGAATGCATTTTATCTTTAAACTAAGTTTTCGGGTTTTTTTTTATGTTTATGGAGATGTTAATCATCATTCCATAAGAATCTAACAAACTATATTATTGTCTACAGCTAAAATGGGAAATGCGAGTTCATTTGGGTTTTCCCTATTCGGTTCCTTGTACTGGAAAACAATTACTTCTGCACTTTCCCAATCTGTTACAAACATTCTTCTAAATGCCCATTATGATGCATTATGGATTTCCCCCCAAAAGTGTCTTGAGGTGGATTGCCTTGCGGATATCCACAGCTGCCCATTTAATAGAAACCCAAATGATAATAGGCGTCTAAAAGGATCTATAAATAGATTGGAAATTTCCTCAAATAGATCTAATAATTCTCATCATTGCTGAGCCATAACAGACACCGGAGAATATAGAGCGGTGTAAACTTATATATGCTAGTTTTGCAACGGCAAAACAAAGTAAGAAAATAAGAAAGTTAAAAAAAAAAATTCCAAGTCACTTGCCAAGTTACGCATTTTTTTAAACGCATTATTTTTCTAATCTCAAAAAAAAAAAAAAACCACATACGCTCATTGACTACAATAAATACTTACAACTGACGTTGGACACGTTCTGTTTTATCACATTCTCTTTTCAAGATTTTTCTAAACGTTCTTTAAAACATTATGTTGGTAAAAAAAAAAATTACCTACAGGTCTTCTGATTTATTGCGATCACATGGCTACCTATTCATTTGCACTTTCACGATAACCAGCGTACACAAGGATCGATAAATAGATTGGGATTTTTTAAATCTAACTTTTGAGCTATGATAAGGTATTGAAAGATGTTACAGAAGAGGAAGTCAAAATTGTACAAGCAAAAAAAAAAAGGTTAAAGATTAAAAATAAAAAAAAAGCTTTGCATAGGTATCTGCTCATCACTAGAGCTGAGTTTGTAAGGAAATACTCCCAGCATATGCCCTTATACGAAAAGGAAGTTGTGTAAAACTTCAGAGTATGTCTGTTGCCTTTTGTGAAAGTCTCAAACAAACTGAGATAAACATAACACCAATCGAAATATTTTTTTTTTCAATGCCCTAAAGAAATAAACTTGACCCAGAGTCAGAGGTAGATCTAAAAAAAATCTGCCACTTTCAAAAAAAAAATCAAGAGGCGAAAAAAATGCGGAATTTTCTTTTAATTCTAATTACAAAGCTTTCCTATACAGACATAGAGATTGTTGGTGCGTAGAGCTGGAAAATGTTACATCTTATTTTCAGCCCCGGGTGAACTGTCACTTCAACATCTACAGACACTGACATTGTTGGTGCGTAGAGCTAGAAAATTTAACATCTTATTTTCAGCCCCGGGTGAACTGTTATTGTAACCTGTGGAAACAATGAGACTGTTGGGCTCCACATCCACCTGTAGGATATGGCTGGCTACACGAGACTCGACTTCGCCTACAGTCACCTCAAGCCAGGAATAGAACCCTGGCCCTGCGTCCTGTCAGTTCGGAGCTCTACCGACCCTACTGCTATCTGGCAGCCCCTGTAAAATGCCATATGATATATAATGTTTGACGTTCCATATATACCTCATTGAACAAAGACGTCTGACTTCTACCAAAGCGTCAAAGAGCTCCAAAGAACATGTTTTATGACTTTTGCAAGAGCAAAAAAAAATATTACATGCATTTGACTCAAGAGACAAATGATTGCAAAAATAAATACAGGATATATAACGTCGTGAAAAGTCTCAGTGTTACCAGTCTCTGTTGACCTGCTTCTTCCTGTTCTCTGTAGGATTCTGGTTTCATTGCATTATAACTTGCCCTTTTTTCATAGTTTTCTTATGCAAGCAAGTAGACTTAATACTGTTGAGGAGCCTTGCACAACGTTAATAATAATAATAATAATAATAATAATAATAATAATAATAATAATAATAATAATAATAATAATAATAATGATAATATTAATAATAATAATAATAATAATAATAATAATAATAATAATAATAATAATAATAATAATAATAATAATAATAATAATAATAATAATGATAATAATAATAATACTGCACAGCATCGTTTTTCAGTAAAAAAAAAAGTGTCACGTGATCTCTATTTTAGGCAACTCATCTGGATCTCCACTAGACCTACCGCGTCTGCCCTTGTGTTTCCGTCGGGCGGTTTTTACCGGTCCCTCGCCATTACTCCAAGAACTTTTACTAGATCCTGCCCCGTTAGAACCCATGTCGGTGCGGTGGTTTCCAATAAAACCTACGGTCACATCCCTACTTCTGTCCATCGTTTGCGTGTAGCCACCAGTGTTAGGGGACCCTGCACGTTGTTTAGATTTAGCAGACGCGGCCGGACAATCCTCGTTGTGAACTGTGATCAATGCCGGGTGTGTGCTGCTGTGGTGGTTCTGGACGAGAAAGTCTTTGCCATTTGGCTGGGGAAACCAAGCATGATTTCTTTCGATTTCTGAGTGGGGTCCAGTCCAGTTTGACCAGAAATCACCGCCCATGTCCGTTTCAAGCGATGCAGGAGTTTCGTTTTTTACGGAATATAAAGTTTGGCACTGCGCCGCACCTATACCATTTACCCGTACACTTCCCTCATTTGATTTTGAAAGACTAGATTGGGAGACGTTTTCTGGTGATGGAGGCTTACTTGCCTCCACATCCCAAGCCTTTGAGGCACCCGAATGGCGGCCATCTTCCTGTTGCACGGTAATGACAGGCGCTGAATCGTTGACTGGTGAAGGACTTTTTGGTGAAGTGCTTGCTTCATTGAACTCTGAACCCCTCATGTCAAAGGTCACCGGTGTATACTCCCTGTCATGTGACACCAAGGGTAAATCTCGGGATACGGAAGCACTTGTGACAGACGAATTTGTATTTGATCCTAAATTTCCACCATCATAGGACATGAAACTAGAAGCGGGTCCGTCATGGGAAGAACCTGTGAGATCGTCAGTATTTAAACCGTTTGTAAACCCGGAACTGGGGCCGCTTCCAACGAGTCCAGTTGGAGAATTACCTGGACTGGAGGCCGTCACGTGTAAAATAGGCGGAAAATGGGCAGGGTGCCCTGGTGTGGACACAGCCTTAATGTAGTTGTTGTTGTCAGTGTTGCAGTGGCTGGCTGTATTCGCTGAGATGTTGTAAGTTATACTGTTTTGAATGCTGCCGTTTTCGAGTTGTCTAGGGGCAGCTTCGAAGGTATCACCGACGCTGTCGGCCATGCTGTAGCAAGCACTGTCTTTCTTCACTTGCGACTTAACCTTAGAGCTATCACTAGTGTCCGACTCGAGCTCCTCTGGTGTCCCACTGTTTCGACGTAAAGAACCATTCCCCTCTTGATTGCTGCGGTGGGGCAGCTTTCGATCGTCTGTGGGAATGCCACTGTCTTTTATATATGAGCCATCTTTAAGCGTAGAGTCGCTTAAGTCGGACTGGATTAGGACTAGTCTAGGTGGAGACACAACTGCCCGCTTACGCTTAAGACTAGAAGGCGACAGTTCAAAACTTTCAGACTCGCCTTGATGCTTGGTCCTGTTTCTTTTCGCTGAAAGAGCCTCTTCCTCTCCGTTTTCGAAATGTGATGAAAACCCGACCAAGTTCTCTCCTAGTGACGCCAAATCCACGCCCGGGACCTCTTTGTCCTCTCCTCCTCTTCCTTGTCCCTCTGAGGAGCGTATCTTGTTGGTTGGGGCGGCAGGGGGAGGGCGAACGAGAACTTTCACTGCATTTACAAAGTCGTCAGCCACGTCGGTAGGAGTAACTTCTGGATCACTGTCACAGCTTTCGACCGTGTTCCAGGCACCTCCAATCTCTCCCAGACTTTTTCGAGGTTTAGATAGGACTCCTACAGCACTATTTACTTTATCAAGGCGACCAGAAGAGCCATTGCCTCTTCTTTCTTTAGCCTTTTTCTCCTCACCTGGTATAATCTTTCTTTCCCCTGTGCTACCTGCCTTGCTTTGACTACCGCTGTCAGCAGGTCTTCCGAAACCGCCATTTTCGCCTCGGCCAGCTAAAGCACCGTCTCCGAGATCTTCAAATCTACCCCGCGCGGCTGACTTCCTTTCTCCGGATTTTTTCTTGCCGTGATGCTGTCTGACGGAGGCGTCAAGAAGGTTCCCGTATTGGCTGCTATTGGCATTGACTCCGCCCACACCATGGTCTCCCAGCCCATCAGCTCCGCCCCCTGCATCTTCTGTGTCAGAAGTGCACGGCGAGTTCTTGACGGTGATGTTGCTGACTGTGATTGACGTCTTCCGTAGGGCGCTGAACATGGAGTCACCAACTGTGAGGGTCGTGTACGATGGGGTGGGCGGGATATCGCCATCCTCGAGCCGCTTCTGAAGTCTGTACAGCGATAGCGGGGGGGGAGGGGGGGGGGGAATTGAGAAAGTTAGTGTTTGACGAATTTTTACAAAATTGAGAAAGTTAGTGTTCGAAGAATTCTTACAAAATTGAGAAAGTTAATGTTCGAATAATCTTTACAAAACTGAGAAAGTTAATGGTCGAAGAATTTTTTACAAAAATCGTGCAAAGAATGAGCGCTAGTAATGCTATAGATCAACTGCCAAGTTGTCCCGGTCCATAGCGACGACTCAGAGATTTAAGCTGATGTTATAATTTCTCTCGTCAGATAGCGGTTTATAATGGACGTGGACATAAATTGTAGTTAGTCGAGACAAAGAAACGCTTGATGCTTTTTTTAAAGCAATTTTTTTAATGTAATGTTGGGGAATCTCCTTCCTGCGGTTAAATAATGTTGCGCCGGTTCAAATTTAAATTTCCCTACAAAGCAAAGGGTGCACACTGTCACCTTTAACAAAAAGAGAAATGTTTACTGAACGAAAATTGCTGGACAAAATGTGTACTTAGCGTAAGTGGTAGAAACACACTCTCAAAAATTAAAATATTAAAAATTCAAAATAAAGAAGAAATCTTTATAGTACAAACTAACAACTTTAAAGCTAGAACAGTGAAATGAATGATACGAAGCTCAGCAAACATATTTAAAAACGAACGATCCACTGGAAGTAATAACAAAAATAGAGCTGTTTTCAGCAGAAAAGGTGAAAATGCAGCTTTAGAATGTCAGAAATTCAGTCCTCATCCACTTTCTGTAGTTATCATTATAATGAAAGTAAGAACAGTCCGCACTCATTGTCTGTCGTCATAATTATAATGAAAGTAAGAACAGTCCGCACTCATTGTCTGTCGTCATAATTATAATGAAAGTAAGAACAGTCCGCACTCATTGTCTGTCGTCATAATTATAATGAAAGTAAGAACAGTCCGCACTCATTGTCTGTCGTCATAGTTATGATGATAGTAACAACAGTCCGCACTCATTGTCTGTCGTCATAATTACAATGAAAGTAAGAACAGTCCGCACTGATTGTCTGTCGTCATGATTACAATGAAAGTAAGAACAGTCCGCACTGATTGTCTGTCGTCATGATTACAATGAAAGTAAGAACAGTCCGCACTGATTGTCTGTCGTCATAATTACAATGAAAGTAAGAACAGTCCGCACTCATTGTCTGTCGTCATAATTATAATGAAAGTAAGAACAGTCCGCACTCATTGTCTGTCGTCATAATTATAATGAAAGTAACAACAGTCCGCACTCATTGTCTGTCGCCATAGTTATGATGATAGTAACAACAGTCTGCACTCATTGTCTGTCCCTATAGTTATGATGATAGTAACAACAGTCTGCACTCATTGTCTGTCCCTATAGTTATGATGATAGTAACAACAGTCTGCACTCATTGTCTGTCCCTATAGTTATGATGATAGTAACAACAGTCTGCACTCATTGTCTGTCCCTATAGTTATGATGATAGTAACGACAGTCCGCACTCATTGTCTGTCGCCATAGTTATGATGATAGTAACAACAGTCCGCACTCATTGTCTGTCCCCATAGTTATGATGATAGTAACAACAGTCCGCACTCATTGTCTGTCCCCATAGTTATGATGATAGTAACAACAGTCCGCACTCACAACAGTCCGCACTCATTGTCTG
>JAWDGP010005373.1:0-10659 GCA_033675545.1 Elysia crispata | reverse complement strand
CCTCCGACACTTCTCTTTCTATTCCTCCTACCCCGCTTTCCTCCAACACTTCTCTTTCTATTCCTCCTACCCACTTTCCTCCGACCCTGCTCTTTCTATTCCCTCCCTACCCGCTTTCCTCCAACACTTCTCTTTCTATTCCTCCTACCCGCTTTCCTCCAACACTTCTCTTTCTATTCCCCTCCTACCCGCTTTCCTCCAACCCTGCTCTTTCTATTCCCCTCCTACCCACTTTCCTCCAACACTTCTCTTTCTATTCCTTTTACCCGCTTTCATCCAACACTTCTCTTTCTATTCCTCCTACCCGCTTTCCTCCAACACTTCTCTTTCTATTCCTCCTACCCGCTTTCCTCCAACACTTCTCTTTCTATTCCTCCTACCCACTTTCCTCCGACCCTGATCTTTCTATTCCTCCTTCCCGCTTTCCTCCTACCCTGCTCTTTCTATTCCTCCTATCCGCTTTACTCCAACCCTTCTCTTTCTATTCCTCCTACCCGCTTTCCCTCCAACTTCCTTACTCTTTCTATTCCTCCTACCCGCTTTACTCCGACACTTCTCTTTCTATTCCTCCTACACGCTTTCCTCAACCACTTCTCTTTCTATTCCTCCCTACCCGCTTTCCTCCGACCCTGCTCTCTCTCCTCCTACCCGCTTTCCTCCAACACTTCTCTTTCTATTCCTCCTACCCGCTTTCCTCCAACACTTCTCTTTCTATTCCTCCTACCCACTTTCCTCCAACACTTCTCTTTCTATTCCTCCTACCCGCTTTCCTCCTACCACACTTCTCTTTCTATTCCCTCCCACCCGCTTTCCTCCGACACTTCTCTTTCTATTCCTCCTACCCGCTTTCCTCCAACACTTCTCTTTCTATTCCTCCTACCCGCTTTCCTCCGACACTGCTCTTTCTATTCCTCCTACCCGCATTCCTCCAACACTTCTCTTTCTATTCCTCCTACCCGCTTTCCTCCAACACTTCTCTTTCTATTCCTCCTACCCGCTTTCCTCCAACACTTCTCTTTCTATTCCTCCTACCCGCTTTCCTCCAACCCTGCTCTTTCTATTCCTCCTACCCGCTTTCCTCCAACCCTTCTCTTTCTATTCCTCCTACCCACTTTCCTCCAACCCTTCTCTTTCTATTCCTCCTACCCGCTTTCCTCCAACACTTCTCTTTCTATTCCTCCTACCCGCTTTCCTCCAACACTTCTCTTTCTATTCCTCCTACCCGCTTTCCTCCAACACTTCTCTTTCTATTCCTCCTACCCACTTTCCTCCGACCCTGCTCTTTCTATTCCTCCTACCCGCTTTCCTCCGACCCTGCTCTTTCTATTCCTCCTATCCGCTTTACTCCAACCCTTCTCTTTCTATTCCTCCTACCCGCTTTCCTCCAACACTTCTCTTTCTATTCCTCCTACCCGCTTTACTCCGACACTTCTCTTTCTATTCCTCCTACCCGCTTTCCTCCAACACTTCTCTTTCTATTCCTCCTACCCACTTTCCTCCAACACTTCTCTTTCTATTCCTCCTACCCGCTTTCCTCCAACACTTCTCTTTCTATTCCTCCTACCCGCTTTCCTCCGACCCTGCTCTTTCTATTCCTCCTACCCGCTTTCCTCCAACACTTCTCTTTCTATTCCTCCTACCCGCTTTCCTCCAACACTTCTCTTTCTATTCCTCCTACCCGCTTTCCTCCAACACTTCTCTTTCTATTCCTCCTACCCGCTTTCCTCCAACACTTCTCTTTCTATTCCTCCTACCCGCTTTCCTCCAACCCTGCTCTTTCTATTCCTCCTACCCGCTTTCCTCCAACACTTCTCTTTCTATTCCTCCTACCCGCTTTCCTCCAACACTTCTCTTTCTATTCCTCCTACCCACTTTCCTCCAACACTTCTCTTTCTATTCCTCCTACCCGCTTTCCTCCGACCCTGCTCTTTCTATTCCTCCTATCCGCTTTACTCCAACCCTTCTCTTTCTATTCCTCCTACCCGCTTTCCTCCAACACTTCTCTTTCTATTCCTCCTACCCACTTTCCTCCGACCCTGCTCTTTCTATTCCTCCTACCCGCTTTCCTCCGACCCTGCTCTTTCTATTCCTCCTACCCGCTTTCCTCCAACCCTTCTCTTCTCCTGCTCTTTCTATTCCTCCTACCCGCTTTCCTCCAACACTTCTCTTTCTATTCCTCCTACCCGCTTTCCTCCAACACTTCTCTTTCTATTCCTCCTACCCACTTTCCTCCGACCCTGCTCTTTCTATTCCTCCTACCCGCTTTCCTCCAACACTTCTCTTTCTATTCCTCCTACCCGCTTTCCTCCGACCCTGCTCTTTCTATTCCTCCTACCCGCTTTCCTCCAACACTTCTCTTTCTATTCCTCCTACCCGCTTTCCTCCAACACTTCTCTTTCTATTCCTCCTACCCACTTTCCTCCAACACTTCTCTTTCTATTCCTCCTACCCTTCTCTTTCTATTCCTCCTACCCGCTTTACTCCGACCCTGCTCTTTCTATTCCTCCTACCCACTTTCCTCCAACACTTCTCTTTCTATTCCTCCTACCCGCTTTACTCCAACACTTCTCTTTCTATTCCTCCTACCCGCTTTCCTCCAACACTTCTCTTTCTATTCCTCCTACCCGCTTTACTCCGACACTTCTCTTTCTATTCCTCCTACCCGCTTTCCTCCAACACTTCTCTTTCTATTCCTCCTACCCACTTTCCTCCGACCCTGCTCTTTCTATTCCTCCTACCCGCTTTCCTCCAACACTTCTCTTTCTATTCCTCCTACCCGCTTTCCTCCGACCCTGCTCTTTCTATTCCTCCTACCCGCTTTCCTCCAACACTTCTCTTTCTATTCCTCCTACCCGCTTTCCTCCAACACTTCTCTTTCTATTCCTCCTACCCACTTTCCTCCAACACTGCTCTTTCTATTCCTCCTACCCGCTTTCCTCCAACACTTCTCTTTCTATTCCTCCTACCCGCTTTCCTCCGACCCTGCTCTTTCTATTCCTCCTACCCGCTTTCCTCCAACACTTCTCTTTCTATTCCTCCTACCCACTTTCCTCCAACACTTCTCTTTCTATTCCTCCTACCCACTTTCCTCCAACACTTCTCTTTCTATTCCTCCTACCCGCTTTCCTCCAACACTTCTCTTTCTATTCCTCCTACCCGCTTTCCTCCAACACTTCTCTTTCTATTCCTCCTACCCGCTTTCCTCCGACCCTTCTCTTTCTATTCCTCCTACCCGCTTTCCTCCAACACTTCTCTTTCTATTCCTCCTACCCACTTTACTCCAACACTTCTCTTTCTATTCCTCCTACCCGCTTTCCTCCAACACTTCTCTTTCTATTCCTCCTACCCGCTTTCCTCCGACCCTGCTCTTTCTATTCCTCCTACCCACTTTCCTCCAACACTTCTCTTTCTATTCCTCCTACCCGCTTTCCTCCGACCCTGCTCTTTCTATTCCTCCTACCCGCTTTCCTCCAACACTTCTCTTTCTATTCCTCCTACCCGCTTTCCTCCAACACTTCTCTTTCTATTCCTCCTACCCGCTTTCCTCCGACCCTGCTCTTTCTATTCCTCCTACCCGCTTTCCTCCGACCCTGCTCTTTCTATTCCTCCTACCCACTTTCCTCCAACACTTCTCTTTCTATTCCTCCTACCCACTTTCCTCCAACACTTCTCTTTCTATTCCTCCTACCCGCTTTCCTCCAACACTTCTCTTTCTATTCCTCCTACCCACTTTCCTCCAACACTTCTCTTTCTATTCCTCCTACCCGCTTTCCTCCGACACTTCTCTTTCTATTCCTCCTACCCGCTTTCCTCCAACACTTCTCTTTCTATTCCTCCTACCCGCTTTCCTCCAACACTTCTCTTTCTATTCCTCCTACCCGCTTTCCTCCAACACTTCTCTTTCTATTCCTCCTACCCGCTTTCCTCCAACACTTCTCTTTCTATTCCTCCTACCCACTTTCCTCCGACCCTGCTCTTTCTATTCCTCCTACCCACTTTCCTCCGACCCTTCTCTTTCTATTCCTCCTACCCGCTTTCCTCCAACACTTCTCTTTCTATTCCTCCTACCCGCTTTCCTCCAACACTTCTCTTTCTATTCCTCCTACCCGCTTTCCTCCGACCCTGCTCTTTCTATTCCTCCTACCCACTTTCCTCCAACACTTCTCTTTCTATTCCTCCTACCCACTTTCCTCCAACACTTCTCTTTCTATTCCTCCTACCCGCTTTCCTCCAACACTTCTCTTTCTATTCCTCCTACCCGCTTTCCTCCAACACTTCTCTTTCTATTCCTCCTACCCGCTTTCCTCCAACACTTCTCTTTCTATTCCTCCTACCCGCTTTCCTCCAACACTTCTCTTTCTATTCCTCCTACCCACTTTCCTCCAACCCTTCTCTTTCTATTCCTCCTACCCGCTTTCCTCCAACACTTCTCTTTCTATTCCTCCTACCCGCTTTCCTCCGACCCTGCTCTTTCTATTCCTCCTATCCGCTTTACTCCAACCCTTCTCTTTCTATTCCTCCTACCCGCTTTCCTCCAACACTTCTCTATCATCCTCCTACCCGCTTTACTCCAACACTTCTCTTTCTATTCCTCCTACCCGCTTTCCTCCAACACTTCTCTTTCTATTCCTCCTACCCGCTTTCCTCCGACCCTGCTCTTTCTATTCCTCCTACCCACTTTCCTCCAACATTTCTCTTTCTATTCCTCCTACCCACTTTCCTCCAACACTTCTCTTTCTATTCCTCCCTACCCGCTTTTCCTCCAACATTTCTCTTTCTATTCCTCCTACCCGCTTTCCTCCGACCCTGCTCTTTCTATTCCTCCCACACTTCTCTTTCTATTCCTCCTACCCGCTTTCCCTCCAACACTTCTCTTTCTATTCCCTCCTACCCTTTCCTCCAACACTTCTCTTTCTATTCCTCCTACCCGCTTTCCTCCGACCCTGCTCTTTCTATTCCTCCTACCCGCTTTCCTCCAACACTTCTCTTTCTATTCCTCCTACCCGCTTTCCTCCGACCCTGCTCTTTCTATTCCTCCTACCCGCTTTCCTCCAACACTTCTCTTTCTATTCCTCCTACCCACTTTCCTCCAACACTTCTCTTTCTATTCCTCCTACAACCTATAATCACACCAATTTCTCTTTCTATTCCTCCTACCCACTTTCCTCCAACACTTCTCTTTCTATTCCTCCTACCCGCTTTCCTCCAACACTTCTCTTTCTATTCCTCCTACCCACTTTCCTCCAACACTTCTCTTTCTATTCCTCCTACCCACTTTCCTCCGACCCTGCTCTTTCTATTCCTCCTACCCGCTTTCCTCCGACCCTGCTCTTTCTATTCCTCCTACCCGCTTTCCTCCAACACTTCTCTTTCTATTCCTCCTACCCGCTTTCCTCCAACACTTCTCTTTCTATTCCTCCTACCCGCTTTCCTCCAACACTTCTCTTTCTATTCCTCCTACCCGCTTTCCTCCGACACTTCTCTTTCTATTCCTCCTACCCGCTTTCCTCCAACACTTCTCTTTCTATTCCTCCTACCCACTTTCCTCCGACCCTTCTCTTTCTATTCCTCCTACCCGCTTTCCTCCAACACTTCTCTTTCTATTCCTCCTACCCGCTTTCCTCCGACCCTGCTCTTTCTATTCCTCCTACCCGCTTTCCTCCAACACTTCTCTTTCTATTCCTCCTACCCGCTTTCCTCCAACACTTCTCTTTCTATTCCTCCTACCCGCTTTCCTCCGACACTTCTCTTTCTATTCCTCCTACCCGCTTTCCTCCAACACTTCTCTTTCTATTCCTCCTACCCGCTTTCCTCCAACACTTCTCTTTCTATTCCTCCTACCCGCTTTCCTCCGACCCTTCTCTTTCTATTCCTCCTACCCGCTTTCCTCCAACACTTCTCTTTCTATTCCTCCTACCCGCTTTCCTCCAACACTTCTCTTTCTATTCCTCCTACCCGCTTTCCTCCGACCCTGCTCTTTCTATTCCTCCTACCCGCTTTCCTCCAACACTTCTCTTTCTATTCCTCCTACCCGCTTTCCTCCAACACTTCTCTTTCTATTCCTCCTACCCGCTTTCCTCCAACACTTCTCTTTCTATTCCTCCTACCCGCTTTCCTCCAACACTTCTCTTTCTATTCCTCCTATCCACTTTCCTCCGACCCTACTCTTTCTATTCCTCCTACCCGCTTTCCTCCGACCCTGCTCTTTCTATTCCTCCTACCCGCTTTCCTCCAACCCTTCTCTTTCTATTCCTCCTACCCGCTTTCCTCCAACACTTCTCTTTCTATTCCTCCTACCCGCTTTCCTCCAACACTTCTCTTTCTATTCCTCCTACACGCTTTCCTCCAACACTTCTCTTTCTATTCCTCCTACCCGCTTTCCTCCGACCCTGCTCTTTCTATTCCTCCTACCCGCTTTCCTCCAACACTTCTCTATTCTATCCGCTTTACTCCAACCCTTCTCTTTCTATTCCTCCTACCCGCTTTCCTCCAACACTTCTCTTTCTATTCCTCCTACCCACTTTCCTCCGACCCTGCTCTTTCTATTCCTCCTACCCGCTTTCCTCCAACACTTCTCTTTCTATTCCTCCTACCCGCTTTCCTCCAACACTTCTCTTTCTATTCCTCCTACCCGCTTTCCTCCGACCCTGCTCTTTCTATTCCTCCTACCCGCTTTCCTCCAACACTTCTCTTTCTATTCCTCCTACCCGCTTTCCTCCGACCCTGCTCTTTCTATTCCTCCTACCCGCTTTCCTCCAACACTTCTCTTTCTATTCCTGTTTCTACTCCTCCTTTCCTCCAACACTTCTCTTTCTATTCCTCCTACCCGCTTCCTCAACCACTTCTCTTTCTATTCCTCCTACCCGCTTTCCTCCAACACTTCTCTTTCTATTCCTCCTACCACTTTCCTCCCCCGCTTTCCTCCGACCCTGCTCTTTCTATTCCTCCTACCCACTTTCCTCCAACACTCTCTCTTTCTATTCCTCCTACCCGCTTTTCTCCAACACTTCTCTTTCTATTCCTCCTACCCGCTTTCCTCCGACCCTACTCTTTCCTGTTCCTCCTACCCGCTTTACTCCAACACTTCTCTTTCTATTCCTCCTACCCGCATTCCTCTAACACTGCTCTTTCTATTCCTCCTACCCACTTTCCTCCAACACTTCTCTTTCTATTCCTCCCTACCCACTTTCCTCCGACTATTCTCTATTCCTGCTACCACTTTCCTCCAACACTATAACTCTATTCCTCCTAACCGCTCCTCCAACACTTCTCTTTCTATTCCTCTACCCTTTTCTCCGACCTTGCTCTTTATATTCCTCCTACCACTTTTCCTCAACACTTCTATTTCTATTCCTCCTACCCGCTTTCCTCCAACACTTCTCTTTCTATTCCTCCTACCCGCTTTCATCCAACACTTCTCTTTCTATTCCTCCTACCCGCTTTCCTCCGCAACACTTCTCTTTCTATTCCTCCTACCCGCTTTCCTCCGACCCTGCTCTTTCATTCCTCCTACCCGCTTTCCTCAACACTTCTCTTTCTATTCCTCCTACCCGTTTTCCCTCAACACTTCTCTTATTCCTCCTACCCGCTTTACTCCAACACTTCTCTCTCTATTCCCTCCTACCACTTTTCTCAACACTTCTCTTTCTATTCCCCTCCTACCCGCTTTCCTCCAACACTTCTCTTTCTATTCCTCCTACCCGCTTTCCCTCCAACACTTCTCTTTCTATTCCTCCACCGCTTTCATCGCTTACTTCTCTTTCTATTCCTCCTACCCGCTTTCTCCAAATACTTCTCTTTCTATTCTCTCTACTTTCCTCAGCACTTCACTTTCTATTCCCTCCACTACCGTTTTCCCTCCGACCCTGCTCTCTTTCTATTCCTCCCTACCCACTTTCCTCCAACACTTCTCTTTCCTATTCCTTCCTACCCACTTTCCTCCAACACTTCTCTTTCTATTCACTCTCACCACTTTCCCTTCAACACTTCTCCCTGTTCCTCCTGCACTACCCGCTGCCTCCAGCCACTCTTTCCTATTCCCCTCCTACCCACTTTCCTTCAACACTTCTCTTTCTATTCCTCCTACCCACTTTCCTCCGACCCTGCTCTTTCTATTCCTCCTACTCCACTTTTTGCTCCAACACTTCTCTTTCTATTCCTCCTACCCACTTTCCTCCAACACTCTCTCTTTTTTCTATTCCTCCCTACCCGCTTTCCTCCAACTGCTTTCTATTCTCGACCCTGCTCTTTCTATTCCTCCTACCCGCTTTCCTCCAACACTTCTCTTTCTATTCACTTCACTCCTACCCGCTTTCCTCTAACACATTCTCTCTTCTATTCCCCTCCTACCCGCTTTCCTCCAACACTGAGCTCTCTTTCTATTCACTCCTACCCACTTTCCTCCGACCCTGCTCTTTTTGTTCATATCTTGCCACTTATCTGACGCTTCTCTTTCTATTCCTCTTACCCACTCATCAACCATCTCTTTCATTTCCATCATGCTTTCCTCCAACTTCCTTCTCTTTCTATTCCTCCTCACCCACTTCTGCCTCCTAGACCCTGCTCTTTTTCTATTCCTCCTACCCGCTTTCCTCCAACACTTCTCTTTCTATTCCTCCCTACCCACTTTCCTCCGACCACTGCTCTTTCTATTCCCTCCTACCCGCTTTCCTCCAACACTTCTCTTTTCTATTCCCTCCTACCCGCTTTCCTCCGACCCTGCTCTTTTGTATCTCCTACCCTTTCCTCCAACACTTCTCTTTTCTGATTCCTCCTACCCACTTTCCTCCAACCTACTCTTTCTATTATCACCCCCGCTTTCCTCCGACCCACTGCTCTTTCATTCCTCTCCAACCCACTTTCCTCCAACACTTCCTCTTTCTATTCCTCCCACTACCACGCATTTCCCTCCAACACTTCTCTTTCTATTCCTCTCCAACCCACTTCCTCCAACAACTTCTCTTTCTATTCCCCCTCCTACCACTTTCTCCGACCTGTCACTCTATTCCTCCTAACCACTTCCTCAACACTTTACTCTTTCTATTCCTCCTACCACTCTCCGGCCCATAACTCTTTCTAGACCCTCCCCCCACTTTTCCTCCAATACTTCTCTTTCTATTCCTCTCCCCTTTCCTCAATGCCTTCTATTCCACTCAACCCCACTTTCCTCCAACACGCCTCTTTCTATTCCCTCCTACCCACTTTCACTCCGACCCTGCTCTTTCTATTCCTCACCCCACCCCACTTTCCTCCAACACTTCTCTTCTTATTCCCTTCAACCCACTTTCCCTCCAACACTTCTCTTCCTATTCCTCCTACCACTTTCCTCCGACCCTGCTCTTTCTATTCCTCCTACCCGCTTTCCTCCAACACTTCTCTATCTATTCCTCCTACCCACTTTTCCTCTAACTTGCTTCTCTTTCTATTCCTCCAACACTTCTCATAACCTTCTATTTCTATTCCTCTCTGTATAGCAACTCTCTTTCTTTCCCTCCTACCCACTCCCTCCGTCCTGCTCTTTCTATTCCTCCTACCCCTTTCCTCCGACCCTGCTCTTTCTATTCACTCCTACCCACTTTACTCCAACCCTCACTCTCTCTATTCCCCTCCTACCCACTTTCCCTCCAACCACTTCTCTTTCCTATTCCTCCCTACCCGCTTTCCTCTGACCCTGCTCTTTCTATTCCTCCTACCCACTTTCCTCCAACACTTCTCTTTCTATTCCTCCTACCCGCTTTCCTCCAACACTTCTCTTTCTATTCCTCCTACCCACTTTCCTCCAACACTTCTCTTTCTATTCCTCCTACCCGCTTTCCTCTGACTCTTCTCTTTCTATTCCTCCTACCCACTTTCCTCCAACACTTCTCTTTCTATTCCTCCTACCCAGTTTCCTCCAACACTTCTCTTTCTATTCCTCCTACCCGCTTTCCTCCGACCCATCTCTTTCTATTCCTCCTACCCAGTTTCCTCCAACACTTCTCTTTCTATTCCTCCTACCCACTTTCCTCCAACACTTCTCTTTCTATTCCTCCTACCCACTTTCCTCCAACACTTCTCTTTCTATTCCTCCTACCCGCTTTCCTCTGACTCTTCTCTTTCTATTCCTCCTACCCACTTTCCTCCGACCCTGCTCTTTCTATTCCTCCTACCCACTTTCCTCCAACACTTCTCTTTCTATTCCTCCTACCCACTTTCCTCCGACCCTGCTCTTTCTATTCCTCCTACCCACTTTCCTCCAACACTTCTCTTTCTATTTCACTCCTACCCACTTTCCTCCGACCCCTCGCTCTTCCTATTCCTCCCTACCCGCTTTCCTCTGACTCTTCTCTTTCTATTCCTCCCTGCTACCGCTTTCCCTCCAACCACTTCTCTTTCTATTCCTCCTACCCGCTTTCCTCTAACTCTTCTCTTTCTATTCCTCCTACCCACTTTCCTCCGACCCTGCTTTTTCTATTCCTCCTACCCGCTTTCCTCCAACACTTCTCTTTCCCCCTATTCCTCCTACCCGCCCCCCCCCCTTTCCTCCGACCCTGCTCTTTCTATTCCCTCCTACCCACTTTCCTCCAACACTTCTCTTTCTATTTCTCCACTACCCGCATTCCTCCAACACTCCCCCCCCCTCTCTTTCTATTCCTCCTACCCGCTTTCCTCCAACACTTC
>JAWDGP010005372.1:0-18582 GCA_033675545.1 Elysia crispata | reverse complement strand
TTTCTCTGTGTCTGCCCCTCTCTTTCTCTGTGTCTACCCCTCTCTATCTTTCTCTGTGTCTGCCCCTCTCTATCTTTTTCTGTGAATGTCTCTCTCTATCTTTCTCTGTGTCGGCCCCTCTCTATCTTTCTCTGTGTCTGCCCCTCTCTATCTTTCTCTGTGTCGGCCCCTCTCTATCTTTCTCTGTGTCTGCCCCTCTCTATCTTTCTCTGTGTCTGTCCCTCTCTATCTTTCTCTGTGTCTGCCCCTCTCTATCTTTCTCTGTGTCTGCCCCTCTCTATCTTTCTCTGTGTCTGCCCCTCTCTTTCTCTATGTCTACCCCTCTCGATCTTTCTCTGTGTCTGCCCCTCTCTATCTTTCTCTGTGTCTGTCCCTCTCTATCTTTCTCTGTGTCTGCCCCTCTCTATCTTTCTCTGTGTCTGTCCCTCTCTATCTTTCTCTGTGTCTGTCCCTCTCTATCTTTCTCTGTGTCGGCCCCTCTCTATCTTTCTCTGTGTCTGTCCCTCTCTATCTTTCTCTGTGTCGGTCCCTCTCTATCTTTCTCTGTGTCTGCCCCTCTCTATCTTTCTCTGTGTCTGCCCCTCTCTATCTTTCTCTGTGTCGGCCCCTCTCTATCTTTCTCTGTGTCGGCCCCTCTCTATCTTTCTCTGTGTCTGTCCCTCTCTATCTTTCTCTGTGTCGGCCCCTCTCTATCTTTCTCTGTGTCTACCCCTCTCTATCTTTCTCTGTGTCGGCCCCTCTCTATCTTTCTCTGTGTCTACCCCTCTCTATCTTTCTCTGTGTCTGCCCCTCTCTATCTTTCTCTGTGTCTGTCCCTCTCTATCTTTCTCTGTGTCGGCCCCTCTCTATATTTCTCTGTGTCTGTCCCTCTCTATCTTTCTCTGTGTCTACCCCTCTCTATCTTTCTCTGTGTCTGCCCCTCTCTATCTTTCTCTGTGTCTACCCCTCTCTATCTTTCTCTGTGTCTGCCCCTCTCTATCTCTGTGTCTGTCCCTCTCTATCTTTCTCTGTGTCTGCCCCTCTCTATCTTTCTCTGTGTCTGTCCCTCTCTGTCTTTCTCTGTGTCTGTCCCTCTCTATCTTTCTCTGTGTCTGCCCCTCTCTATCTTTCTCTGTGTCGGCCCCTGTCTATCTTTCTCTGTGTCTGTCCCTCTCTATCTTTCTCTGTGTCTGTCCCTCTCTATCTTTCTCTGTGTCTGCCCCTCTCTATCTTTCTCTGTGTCTACCCCTCTCTATCTTTCTCTGTGTCTACCCCTCTCTATCTTTCTCTGTGTCGGCCCCTCTCTATCTTTCTCTGTGTCTGTCCCTCTCTATCTTTCTCTGTGTCTGTCCCTCTCTATCTTTCTCTGTGTCTACCCCTCTCTATCTTTCTCTGTGTCTGTCCCTCTCTATCTTTCTCTGTGTCGGCCCCTCTCTATCTTTCTCTGTGTCTGCCCCTCTCTATCTTTCTCTGTGTCGGCCCCTCTCTATCTTTTTCTGTGTCTGCCCCTCTCTATCTTTCTCTGTGTCTGCCCCTCTCTATCTTTCTCTGTGTCTACCCCTCTCTATCTTTCTCTGTGTGTGCCCCTCTCTATCTTTCTCTGTGTTTGCCCCTCTCTATCTTTCTCTGTGTCTGCCCCTCTCTTTCTCTGTGTCTGTCCCTCCCTATCTTTCTCTGTGTCTGCCCCTCTCTATTTTCTCTGTGTCTGCCCCTCTCTATCTCTCTCTGTGTCTGCCTCTCTCTCTCTCTCTCTCTCTCTCTCTCTCTCTCTCTCTCTCTCTCTCTCTCTCTTTCTTTCTCTCTCTCTCTCTGTCTGCCCCTCTCTATCTTTCTCTCTCTGACCGTCCCTCTCTATCTCTCTTTGTCTCTTTGTCCCTCTGTCTCTTTTTTTCTCACTGTGCTGTTCTCTGTTACTCTCTCTTTACGTCGAATTATTTAAATGACTAGCACATTTTATGTTCATGACATGTGAAACTTGAGAATGTTCTCTTTTGCTCCCCTTCCACTAAACTAGTTCCTATTTATAAGTATAAAAAAATGTTACTTGAAACGTTCTGGGTCTATTTTTTTTTCCGCTTGACTGCCTGCCTGCCTCTCTCTCTCTCTCTCTCTCTCTCTCTCTCTCTCTCTCTCTCTCTCTCTCTCTCTCTCTCTCTCTCTCTCACTGACACACTTACACGATGTCTCTGGCCCTATCGCAACATTGAACAATCCTGTTTCATTAAAACATTTTCGATTTAGAGCATCAGCCCTGTTTCAGTTTCATTTTGCAAATGAGGTCAAACAATTTTTATTCGTCCTCTCAGATAAACCATGCAATATCCTGGTCGGAAGCGGGCTTAGATCTAGGCGTGTAACTAAACCTGAATCATAATCTATTCAAAAAATTGTTAAAAGCTGTTCAGTTTTCGAAAATTAACTACTATAAACTAATTTTACCATCACAGCTAGATCTAGTTGTAGGTTACAAAAATCATTCCAAAAAATTTAAAAAGAATCGACGGAGTTCAGTTCTATCACAGTATTACGATGGTAAGGGATTTTATCCAATTATTTAACTCCGGTTGAATCATGCAGTTCTAGTTGTCTTCAAAGGGACATATCATTTTATTCATTTTCATGCATTTGTAATAAAGATGAAAACACAAAGTAAACGTAAATATGCATGTAGTTTAAAAATCAGCAGAGGCGACTTGTGCAGTTTTTTGTATTAAAAATGCTAATATAAATATAATGATTGTTATTGTATTATATTACCAATTATTAGTCGTATAAATTGTAGAAGGCTAGTAGTTGTGGCAGTAACAGTAGAAGTAGTAGTAGTAGTAGTAGTAGTAGTAGTAGTAGTAGTAGTAGTAGTAGTAGTAGTAGTAGTAGTAGTAGTAGTAGTAGTAGTAGTAGTAGTAGTAGTAGTAGTAGTTAAAGTAGTAGTAGTAATTGCATTAGTAGAAGTAGTAGTACCTAAGTAGTAGTAGTAGTAGTAGTAGTAGTAGTAGTAGTAGTAGTAGTAGTAGTAGCAGTAGTAGTAGCAGTAGTAGTAGCAATATTAGTAGTAGTAAAAATAATAATAGTAGTAGAAGTAATAGAAATAGTAGTAGTAGTAGTAGTAGTAGTAGTAGTAGTAGTAGTAGTAGTAGTAGTTGTAGTAGTATTGGAAGTGGTACTAGTAGAAGTAGTAGTAATAGTAATAGTAGCAGTAGTAGAAGTATAAGTAGTAGTAAAAATGGCACTAGTAGAAGTAGTAGTAGTAGTAGTAGTAGTAGTAGTAGTAGTAGTAGTAGTAGTAGTAGTAGTAGTAGTAGTAGTAGTAGTAGTAGTAGTAGTAGTAGTAGTAGTAGTAGTAGTAGTAGTAGTAGTAGTAGTAGTAGTAGTAGTAGTAGTAGTAGTAGTAGTAGTAGTAGTAGTAGTAGTGGAAGAAGTAGTAGTAGTAGTAGTAGTAGTAGTAGTAGTAGTAGTAGTAGTAGTAGTAGTAGTAGTAGTAGTATTGGTAGTAGTAGTAGTAGTAGTAATAGTAGTAGTACAAGTAGAAGTAGTAGTAGAAATGGCACTAGTAGAAGAAGTAGTAGTAGTAGTAGTAGTAGTAGTAGTAGTAGTAGTAGTAGTAGTAGTAGTAGTAGTAGTAGTAGTAGTAGTAGTAGTAGAGTAGTATATAGAGGGGGGGTTCTGGACCACCTTGTATGAAAAACATACCACATCTCTGTGGTAATTACCCCAATTCTGCATGTACGAAAAACACGCCTGGCCTATGGTTTGTTTACCTTGGATACCGCGTTCATAGCATTGACGCCGTTGCTATGGTTTGTTTACCTTGGATACCGCGTTCATAGCATTAACGCCGTTGCTATGGTTTGTTTACCTTCGATACCGCGTTCGTAGCATTAACGCCGTTGCTATGGTTTGTTTATTTTGGATACCGCGTTCATAGCATGAACGTGATCATTACCAAACTCTCCTCTCTCACTTCATAGAGCGAGTACAGCCTGAACACAGCACAACGGCGGCGCGAGCAGCTGCTCGCGCAGCCACCCCCACAGCCACTTGCTCTCAGATCCTGGGCCAGTCAACTTGTTTCTGTGTATGGAGGCGGGCTGTGTGTTGGCACGTCGGCAACACGGCCCTTCGTACCGTGGCCTACAAAGCAGTTTATGGCGCAGCCATTTTCTTCATGAAGAAAATGGCCCTGGCTTCGCCTCTCTGAATAAGCGCTTCCTCGTCTAGAGTGGAATGCGTGACAACTTACAGCTTATATATAAGCTGATAGGCACCACAATCAATAGTTGTGAATATTCCGCTACATCCTGCTATATTACAACAGCTGTACCTTCTAGAAGCCAGATAAGACTGATGGTGCAATGTACACACAACCAGCTATCTAGAAGCCGGATAAGAGACTGCTGGTGCAATTTACACACTAGGACAGGGGGTCAAAGTCCAACTATAGCACACTGGCCAGGCTGGCTGATCAAACCAGGAATTAAATAGGCGAGTTATGGTTCAAGGGGCATAAATAAGAAAAATGTGGATGAAAGTTAGTCTTACAGAGTTACGGAGTATGGAGGCGGGCTGTATGGCGTATGTTGTCGCCGCTTAAAGAAGACTAAGGTGCAGCCAATTTCTTCATGAAACTGGCCCTGGCCTCGTCCCGGCCTCTCTGAATAAGCGCTTCCTCGTCGAGATTGACCGCGGCATGCGCCTTTTTTGCCTTATCCCGAATTTCTGCCTTCATCTCGGTATATTTGTGGACCTCATCAACAACTATGCGGAATTCTTCATCAGAGATCTGACCATCTGTGAGTGCTCTCGAGACATGGGCGGATATGGAGTCGAGTTTACTGCCAGCAAGAATCATAATTTCGTCGTGCTTTTTTGCCTTCACCGAGAGCCGGCGGCTGACAAATTTACCGGCGACACCGAGGAGTCCGCAGCCCAAGGCTGCAACCTCAAGCCCCAGTACAACCGGGGCTGCTATGATCGTGGACAGGAGGCCCACACCTCCAATGCCCATCCCGACACTGGCTGAGAGTAGCGCCGTGTCGACAGCATCTACAGCGTTAATCCCGCGCCGGTATTTCTTAAAGAGCTGGGAGTGTCTATCTTTTTCGTCTTCGAGGTGCTTACGAAGTCGCGAGATCTCCTGGAGTCGGAAGTACTGATCTGGCCGTTGCGGGATGCCGCCGGCAACATTGCCGTCATCGGGCAGCTCTGGGTAGAGTGTGCCCGATGGGGCTGTTGGAGTAACTTGCTTCATTGTATTTTACCACCAATGTGTCATCTACAAGTCAAGTTCAATTAGGAGGGAGACCACTGCGCTCGCGATTTCGGGGGTGGACGAGGCTGATCTAAAGTTTATTTTGTCGTCTTGCTGCAGCGCCAGAGGGGTTGAAAATATAGAAATACCGCAGGCTTGGCCCGGGGGCTTGATCGTACCATATAACGGGTTTTCCCCTGCAAGGCCCCTAGCTGCGTCGCTGCCAAATGACCACTCGTATCGGTTATCGAGCATAGACCGTTTCTGTTCGGCCCACACAGTTATCATAGGCTTACGCCTATCTACCGCGGCTTCGAAAGCATCAGCCGCCGTTCTCACGACCTGGTTCCATGAAGTAGCCTCATCACCTTTGTACGGCCGTAGGTCTCTGGGCAGCCCACGCACCAGTTGCCCCCACCCCCCCCCCCCCTCCCCCCATGTCCAGATCACCACTCATGGTGTCGCCCGCCTTCAGGACACGGAGGCCGTCTTGGGCATCTACGTAGTCTTTTTTAGCATAGCCAGATAGGACTTCGGCCAGGTCAGGCCCGCGGCTGATCCTCTCGCCGAAGATACTCATTTTCTGACGACCTCGAGCGTAACGTGTATCGGGAGATCTTGGTTGGAAATTGCCTTTCCTGATGATGCATCCCTAATGGAAACCTTTAACTCGCCGACCGTGCCATCTCGAAGGCGCTTATATTCTGGGCACTCCATGCGGACCGTGTTTATGTCCCCGAAGGCGTGGCGCCCCAGCCCGACGCAGGCCAGGAGTGTCGAAGGAGCCCCATCGGCGATATTTCCGGATGTGTTGAGTTCTTCGAGATGGACCCACAGCATTTGCCGCGTCGCAAAGTTTACAGGGCGATCGCCCGTATACACACCGTCGTCGAGCCAGACTCCGCCGAGGCCGTCGTCCAGGCCGAGAAGCGCCAGCAGACCATCGGATAGAAGGATTGTCCACCCGGGGGCGACTGTTAGGGTGATCAACCCGTTCTCTCCACAGACCGTTAGCGTGTGGCTGGCACCCTTGAGAACCTCTTGTAGCCGGTCGAAACCATACAGGCCAGGCGGGATGGTAAGGGATTCTTCTACCGCGGAACCGGTGTTTTTCCAAGAAAATTTCTCCCCTTTTTCAATATTGTACCACCCCGAGGCGAAGGTTATCGATCGCAAACCAATGGCGAGGCGACCATCGCGATTGTCGATGCATTGCAGGAGGGGGATTGCCTCCCCCGTTTGAACGTTCGAAAGCGTGTGGAACATGCTGGCCCAATACTATGAATGCGAAAGCTTTCAAGTTTAATAGTGAAGCCAAGTACCAGCCCGGCCACCAAAAAGCCGCGGCCCGCGATGTGGGCGATCTTAGAAAAGGCCGGGTTCGGGTCCAGGCCGACGACCCGCAGAAATTCTTCGAGGCTAAGTACCCCGATATCTTCGAACATTATATTATGCCTAAGAGTTATTCAGACAAATGGCTCCAGGCGTGGCGTACAACACCGATGCAGTTTTGGCAGAACCAGTTAAACTTCGCCGTTTGGTGCGCCACCACAGGTTGTGGAGTTTCGGTGGAGGACCATTTGACTCCCGATGATGGCTTTCTACAGTCTGTCTATCGCTTTCATGTGTACTACCAAATACGCCGTATACTGGAAGAGATACAGGCTCCACTACCCTATGATAAGACATGGAATGCGATGGAAAACTCTTACCACCGCAAGGGGTACGAGAAAATCTGCGACGAATTCGGTGTCTCCCCGAACTCCGATTGGAGGGTCAGTGGCCCAAACCAGGGGTTCGGCCCCGTATTCTACTATTGGACCCGCTTAGGATATATCAAAGTAGTCGACGTGCATAGAAAGGCCCCTGACGGGGAGTATGACCCGAAGGAAATGTCGTTTACACTCCCGACACAGGGCCTCATTACCCACGTGGACTACTTTGAGCAGGAGACCGACGTTGTGTCCCGGGCCTGGAGATTGTTCATTCTCAATAAGTCAGATGGATTAACCCGCCCCGGGGTCGAGAGGTTGGCTGATAGTATCCAGACTTACGTATGGTCCGTTCTAACCGCCCAGGTCCAGATCCGCACAGGCATTCTTGGCACCGGGGCGGCCTTCCGTGCGCAAACACAGTTTAAGACGAACGTAGAAACTGCCATTACTTCTCCTGTGGACGCCCAAGCAGCAATAAACCGTTATCAGGATGTCGTGCAAAATGCCAGCTCTGAGATCAACTTTTCCTTTGGGGAGGGTCTTGTCATGGCCCCAGGAGACCTGCTCCTCCGTATTGGTAAGATAGTGGGCTACAACAACAATATAATAGTCGCCACCAGCGCACAGAGACTGGGCCTTAATAAAGGCCTAAATAAAGTGTTGCCCCCCCAGACTCGAAAAACGACACCGGTGAAAAGGGGTTAGTTAAACCGATGGGCGCCGATTCAGAGGCGGCCACCAGCCAGCACCCAGCCACCGCAAAGCCGACCCCCGCTATAACAACGGCCGCAGACAAAGCAGACCTCGAGGCCCACGAGGACGAAAAAACAGCCCTCATCGTGGGCAGTATTGCCATCGGCCTAGGACTGCTTTGGTTTCTTAGGTAGCAGCCACTCGCGTGCCGCCACAAGCAGTAAGCCCCCGACAGCCAGAAGAACAGCCCAAAGATTACTAGATAACCAGACCGCGGTTTTCCCGAGGAGAGACAGGAGCCAGGAGACGATCGAGCCAATGATCCCCGGGAGGGCGGCGGCCGCCTTGCCAGCCAGCTTGGCCAGGATTCTTCCGAGACTTTGGAGTTGTTTTTTGATCCACTCTTTGGCCCCGCCCTTTCCGGGGGGCTGCGGCGGCTGTGGTGGGGCGGCGCCGCCTCCAGAACCGCCCGGGATAGCGAGGACTATTGTAGAAATAATCATCCCGAGGGCCGTAAGGATCGACACGATCGTGATTCCCTGCTCACGAAAGAGGGTCTTTATTCGCTCGGCGAGGGTTTTGTCCTCATGTAGAATCCGGTGCAGGGTTTCACGTATACGGCTGAACTGGGACCGGAGAGCCTCCCTGGCGGACGAAGCGGCCTCAAGGCGGGCGACCCTTAAATCCTGCAGGTTACGCAGGCGTTCGGCAATTATGTTTTTAGTAGTTTCGTCAGGGGCCTCTTCTAGCTTGCTTTTTTCCAAGGCGATGTCTTTATCCAGTTCCGAGAGCTTGGCGAGGTTGTTCGTGTGTTCCCCCCGGATCGTTTCCAGGGCCTGGCAGATGCCCAGAAATTCGCGTTGGGTCATTGGGGGGACGCCGGGCCGTTCTGGCACAGCGAAGATATTTCCCGCGGTCTGAACAGCGGCCTCGACCTTTATAATGGTCTGCCCAAGATCTTCAAGCGGGGCTGTTTCTATTTCCGAGGCCGCCTCGCCCACCTGCTGGTCGGTTTTTTTGAGGACCGCATCATCCTGGGTAGAGAGGTTGGTGCTCTTGTAGACGCCCAACGCCTTAGCTACATCAACGCGGTACCTTTTGATAGTCGAGGGTGCGAGGAACTGCCCAGGCTTATTCTTATTGGTTAGGAGGAGCCATTTTTCCCCCCACCTTAGCCAGAGATCACCCTTTTTCGAAGATGCGAACTCTAGGTTTTGCTGCACTTCCCCCCTCTCTCTCTGCCATCTATCTACGAGAGCCTTTGTATGTTGTGCATCAGCAAGACCTTCTTGAGAAACACCTGATGGGACGCTACTGGCAGCCCATGAGGGCTTTTCATTTTGGGCCTCCAATACGTCTTCGGGAGGTTCAATGAATGAGGTATCAGCGTAGCCGCCCGTGGCTTCGGGAGGAGTAAAATCATCGAGGGGGGGTGTAATCATCGGCAAAACGAACAGGGGAAACCTCATTGGTATGACCAAACGCACCATCCTCGGGACGTACCTCCATGGTGTTTTTGTATTGAAGATCAGTTTACCCGAGTTCAATATATTATCATGGCTTCGAGCGCATACGGGAAAAAACTCAATCCTTACCGCCGTCTCCGAGAACCCCTCGGGGTCAAGGCTGTGCGGCAGTCAGTTGTTGTCACCAACAACCCGGCGGCGATTGATCAGAACCAGCAGTTGCTGGTCCGCTTCCCAAATCTGGGGAGCAATGACGTTGTCGTTCCCGGATCCGCGAGACTGGCGTTCACCATCTCGCTGACCTCGACCGACGACAACCGGACCCTGGTCCAGAATATAGGCCGCGCCGTGGTCAAGAAATTGACCATTAAAATCTCCGGCAACGAGGTGATGTCTATCGATGACAGCGACGTATATTACTGCTATCAAGACCTCTGGAAGACCGCTCGAGAGCGGGAGAACGCCCAATACCAGCGAATTGACACTACTACCAACCGAAACGCGACCAAACTTCGTGTCGGCGCAGGAGACGCTGCAGACGTTGCCGTCGACCAGGCCATTGCCACCGCGTATGGAAACCGCTTCTTCGTGCCGCTGGACTTCGAACTGCTCGAGTCCCACATGCCCTTCCTTCCACCAGGCGGCCCTTGGGGACCGCCTCGAATACGAGCTCCCTTTCAACGACTACAGTCGAGTCATAGCGGCCAATGGTGACGGCAGCTACACGATCGATAACATCTGCCTCGAGTTCGACAAGGTCACCAACGAGAGCCTCGCCCGAAATATCCGCAACCAGTACGCTAGCTCCTTGGCGATCCTGTACGACCGCGTTCTGCGCCACCGCAAGATCCCAGCCAACAAAAGCGACACGCTCTGGAACATCAATCTCAACGTCCCCGCGCGTTCCATGAAGGGTGTTCTTATGTTATTCGAGGACCCCGCAGCTGCCTACAAGCGCGACACCGAGGCTTTCTACAACCCCCAACTTACCAAGGTCGAGGTCACAATCGAGGGCGTCCCGAATCAATTGTACAGCCAGGGGCTCCGCGCGTACCAACAGTGGGACGAATCCAGAAAGCTTTACGCAGGCGGTCCTAAGCGGAGCCCCGTGACAGGCGCGGTCGCGAAAGACCTTGCTCTAGCGGACGTGTCTCTAGGCGAGTATTTTACCAGTAAGTACTGCCTGTGGCTGGACCTGCGGTCGAGTGATGACGATCAGCTCCACGGCAACGGGCGTCGCGTAGAGAACGCCAGCGAAGGTATTACCATCCAGATCACCAAGAAGGCCGAGTCCGCTGGCGCTTTGAACATCTATTTGTACGTGGTCATGGATGCCCAACTTAACCTGGAGGATTGCCGCATCGTCTCCGTCCTTTATTAGAGCCCCCTTACCCCACTCCCTCCACTCGGCGATCATTTGCGGGCAAACAGGCTGCGGGAAGACAGTATTCGCCCTAGACCTCCTCGAGGGGCCCTATCGCGGGGTCTTCCGCCACATCGTCATACTGTGCCCCACCATCCGGCACAACACCACCTACCAGGGCCGCCCATGGATATGGGGGGACCCTGAGGTGTTTATTGTCGACCCGGGCGAACGCCTGCACGATTGGCTCCGCTTTTGGTACCACCGTTTCAAAGGCGAGCCGACCCTTTTCATCATCGACGACTGCAGCGCCTCGCAGGCGATGACGAAAAAGAAAGACACCCTCTCGGAGTTGGCCTTCTCCGGCCGCCACGCCCAGCAATCAGCGATACAATTCGGTCCTCAAAGACCTGCGTGAACAGACCCAGTGGGTGGCTTTGTTCCACTGTAAGGACCGAGACTCTTTCGAGGAGTGCCTCCGGGAGAACGACGTCATAGCGAATCGGGAAGAACGAGTAGCCGTTAGGTGTCAGCTAGCCTTGAAAAAACATGCGAAGCTGTTGTTAAACACTTCACAACCATCTTCATATCATTTGCTTAGCTGATGTTTATCATTTGCTTAGCTGATGTTTATCAATTGCTTAGCTAATGTTGTTAACAATATTAAACACGGCTCTCTCCTTGACCACACTTGTGGTTCTCCTGTGGGTAGTCCACCAATATATTAAAGCTAGGCGAGAAATTAGGAAACTTATAACTTTATTACATACAAAGACCTTCGAAAAGAAAATGGACGATTTGCTTGACGGACTACTCGCCAATGAAACCGAGGTACAAGCGCCCGCTGCGCCTTCAGCGTCGGTACCAGCTGTGCCACAGACTACAACGGTGGCGGAACAGCGCGATAGGCTGGCCATTATCGCAGCAGGGGGGCAGGTCAGAAAGTACCTTGGGAAGTCCCTGTCCTTGGAAGAAATCGACAAAATGGACGACGACGAGGTTAGAAAAATCTACACCCGCTACGAGGCACGACTCGGTGTTTGCATGACAAAAACGCTGGGGAAGGCTGCGCTGCAGCTCTATACGACCGTGGCCACTATGTTTCTCCCGTTACCGCCAGAGAACCGGCAGCCTCTCATGGAGGACCTCGAGTCCGACCTGATTGTCGACCGCGTGCTCAACAGAACTGCTTGCGAATTGTATTACCGCTATGGAAATCTTCTGGCGCCGATCACCGTGGCGTTGACCACGGCTAAGTACTGCCAATTTGGACACCGGTGTCCAAAGAATATAGAAGAAGATGGACTCGAGAGACAGCAATGTGACTCCGCCGTCGGATTCGCCGGAGATAACCACGCCGACGGAGCCGCCGGAGACAACCAAGCAGATGGAGCCACAGTCTCAACCTGTTTTGAGGGTGACGGCCCCCAGCCAGCCGTCTAAAAACGAGAAGAAGGCTGCCGCGGGGCGTGCTGCGGGATCCCGCGTTCGTGGCCGACCCGCCCGCCGCGGAAGCCGCCCCGGAAGCCGCTCCGCTCCGACGCAGCGACAAAAAAGAAGAAGTCTCTATGTTATATTTAGGCGCACTGGTGGCCGCTGTCGGGGGGCTGGTCTATTGGTCTAAGTTTCACCGCGCAGAACCGCCGCCGCCAAAGGAGAAAAAGACCACCCTGAAAAGCAGCGCGGGTCCTGCTCAGCAATTAAAGGTTGCGCACAATCCCCATAATATGGAATAACAACACCATGGCTTCGATTGACGGAAAAGTTATAGCGAACACAATGTATCATGCCGCCCTTGTCAGCGGGCTTTCGATAGGGTATGCTAAGCTCACCCAGATGGCCATCAAAGGGAGCTTACCAAAACTCGACACGACGGCGCGCGATGCCGGGATGATGTTTATGAATGTCTCGTTCGCCATTTTAACTAAGGACGAGTTAGTTAAACGTGGGATTATTCCCTCTAACATTTCTCCGTAGTAGCACAATGGCAATTGCAAGCATCGCGATGATGGTCGGAGGCGCCGTAGTGAACGCTCTGGCGTTCTCGGGGTGCAACTACTACTTTTCGAAACTTGACAAAGAAGACCGCGGAGACACAGTCGAAGAACAGAAAAGACACGACAAGGCCATGGAGCAGCTGCAGACCGCCCAGGCTGAATGGTCTGAGAGGCGTACTGAACGCCTTGACTGGATCAACAAAAAACTCAGGGAACAACACCAGGCAGTCCAAGACTTCCACGACGCTGACGCAGCATGGCGTGAGTACACCCGCATCACCGGGGAAATTCTCGACCCGCTAGAGCCCGAGCCCCAGCTTTCCGACTTCTATACACCGAGCAGCGCCCAAAAAGACCGCGAGATTTCATTTGTTATCGGGGGTATGGTAGTAACCGGCCTTGTGACATACTATATCGCTAGGAGATAGTCGGTTATAATAGCGCATTTTTTCTGGCCTAGCCCGTGGTATCGGTGTGTTTGAGGTTGGTTGGGCTTCTGGAATACGTGACAATGGACTCTCGCCTGTCGAGGATTTACTACAGCCCCGGGGGCTACTGGAAAGGAATCACCGCCATCAAGAAGCTGGCGTCTTCAGCGGGGGTCCCTCTCGATGTGGCAAAAGACTGGCTGAAGAAACAGGCCATCTGGCAGATCTACCTACCTGCGCCGCGGCACATACCAAGACCAAAGTTTGATGTCCAGGTGCCAAATGAGGTCCATCAAGCCGACCTGCTCTTTCTTCCGCACGACCGCATGGGACGGAGGACCTATAAGTACGCCCTCACCGTAGTCGACGTTGCCTCGCGGTACAAGGAGGCTGAGCCGCTGACTAGCAAGGGCGCAGCAGAGGTCGCAGATGCCTTGTCTCGCATCTACAAACGGGGGCCTCTGACGTGGCCAAAGCTGCTGCAGGTGGACCCTGGACGCAAATTTATGGGGGCAGTTAGCCAACTCCTTGCTAGGCACAACGTCGAGGTCAGGCGCGGCCGGGTCGATTCCCACCGGGACCAAGGAATCGTGGAGCGGTGGAACAGAACTCTGTCTGAGAGGCTCTTCGGCCACCAGTACGCCCAGGAGATGCGGCTGCATGTTGGTGGGCGATCCACAGAGTGGGTGCGGCGGCTGCCTGCGGTTGTCTCTGCTCTGAATGGAAAGGTCAC
Source organism: Elysia crispata (assembly GCA_033675545.1). Taxonomy (NCBI): domain Eukaryota; kingdom Metazoa; phylum Mollusca; class Gastropoda; family Plakobranchidae; genus Elysia; species Elysia crispata. Next base: position 4,960 of record JAWDGP010005372.1, on the reverse strand, counting down.
CCGGCTGACCGGTAAGCGCCCTTCTGAGGCCATTAAGGTAAAGTCTGTGAGTGGAGAGCCCTCTTCTACGGTTCCCGGCCGCCCTGTTGGCCTTCAAGAGGAGAAGCTCCCTTCGGGGGTAGGTGTTCACTTCCTTTATCAGCCCGGCGAACTCGAGGGTGGACGTCGTCGCGCCACTGACCCTGTGTGGTCCCTCCAAGTGTACCGGCTAGGGCGCACCGTGACCAAGCCTGGCGAGCCTGTGCTTTATTATCTTGACTCCGCAGGTCAAGGACCTAGTCGGGGGTTTGTCCGTGAGGAGCTTTTGGTTGTGCCTCCTGACACTCAGCTGCCTCCCGATGGTGTTCTCAACCGTTAAGAAATTCGTCAATGTAAGCGTTCATCTCGGCTGTACCGGTCGGTAGGGCATCCCTGTGCCCATAAGCAAGAGTTTCCACCCCGTTTTCTGCGATCCAACGCTTGGAGTCGAAGGGGGACAGCGATACCTTGTGGAGGCGCTGCCCATAGATATGGTGGCGCTCTGATCGCAGGACATTCATGCCGTGGTGGAAGGTCGTTTTCTCGAAGAGAGCCTCCCTGTACTGTTTGTGTCTTATGTGTTTCTTCACGACGTACTTTTTCACGCCCTTGGCTTTCTTCGTGTTGTCCCCGTTAGCCTCGAGGATGCTGTACATCTTGGGGCGCAAGCCGATGTATTCCGCGATTGGGCGCCCGGCACATTCATCTGTCATCTTCCCCAGCACCTTTTTGTTTTCAACGCTGTGCAGAGGGTGCTCGCGTGGGTAGTCGGACGTGTCGTATAGACCTGCATGCGCAACCATATCCCGATAGACGTCCTCCGTCTCGATCTCGAGGAGGAGGCTGTCGGTGTCGGTGTAGAGGAGCTGGCACCGGTCTCCGTACTGGTTCTTCAGCTGCCCGTAGTAGAAGTCGTACATTAACGTCTTCGATAGGTCGAGAATGCTCATGCCCACGTATACTGGGCGGTTGAGGACTAGACGGCTCTTGTGGACCTCTATGGCGGCGAGGTCGTCGTCGAAGATGTTTGCTCTGGCGAAAGACGGGCTGGCGATTAACCGGCGGAGTTTGTCCTCCTCGTGTGCGCGCACCAGTTTGACGTCGACTCGCTTTCGCAGGTTCTCCATGTTCTTACCGAAGACAGAGTTGTTCATCAGTTTGTAGAGATCCTTCTCAAAGGCGCTGGTGGCCTGCTTTCGCAGCTCGGTGTTCATCCGAATGTAGGGCTCCATCCAGGGGCTCTGCTCGAAGCGCAAGGCGCGGTGTACCTTTTTCAGCTTCATCCCGAGCCCCAAGTAAAGCTGGAGGTTTCGGTAGTGGAGCACGTAGTGGTTCTTGTCGCGGAGGTTGGGGACCAGCTTTTCGACCTCGGCGGACACCACTCCTGCGCCCAGAAGGCCATGCTGATACTCTGACATCCACTTTTTCTGAACCACCATGCGCTCTGGAGCGAGCGGGTAGGCGTTGTGCTCATCGTGAAGCTCCTGGGGGTACTCCAGGTCCACCTCGAGGATAAAACCCCCGGGCCCGTCGGCCGGTTGGTCTTGGATTGTACCAACCAGCCCATCACAGTCCTCTACCCATCGAAATCCGCCAGTCGGAAGGGGCTGGCTCATGGCCCACCCGTAAAGGTTGTTGGCGTCAAGGTAGAGAATGTGGTTGTTGGGCTTCTCCGGGTCGTACCCCTCTACTGCGGGGTTGTTCGCCCTGGCGTGGCGCTTCGACACCATCGAGATGCCTCCACGCATCCCCTTCTCGATGAAGAGGTGTTGGTCATAGTCTGTGAGCAGCTCCAGTTCTACTCCGGTCTTTTTGAGGAGAGCATCCCAAGATAGGCCTGGACTGGTGTAATAATTCGCCGGGTCCAGCCCATATTGTTTCTGGGAAGTCTTTCGAAAGTTCTCAAAGACATCGGCAAGGAGCAGCACGTCGGTCCGGCAGTAGAGGTCGGTGTAGTTGCCTAGGGTTTGACACCCGAAGGTCTCCCAGACCCTCTGGGCATGGGTGTAGTCACTATCGGAAATATTTGCGCCTGTGAGCTTTGAGTAGAAGTCCTCCTTCGGTGGAAGCTGGGTCTCCTCGAAGCGCTCCCAGGAGTCCATGTACTCATAGGGGTACACGCCTTTGCGCAGGAGCAGCGTGCGGTCGGGCTCGTAGCGGGCTGTTATGTGGAAGGCCTCGGGCTTGTTTGCGGATACCAGCTTGTCGAGGCTAGCCAACAGGAACTGAGCGCTATCGATGAAGCGCAGCTGCCCCAGGGAGAAGGATATGTACTTCTCGGTGTTGTTGGGTATACAGGAAACCCGCCCCTCCACCTTGGATATCGCCTGCATCAGCAAGTGGCTGTCGTACCCCCGCAGATTGTGGAACACAACTGGTATGGTTGTGGTCTTTGGGCTGAGCCGCAGTTTGAGGTTGCAGGCGCTGTGGGCGGCTCCTCGGTACTTGCCGGTGATGTGGCAGTGGTCCTTTACAGAGTCACCCTATAGAGGCTTGTCACACACATGGCATCTTCTCGCAGTCCTGTGGCTCTCCCAGTCTGCTCCTGTCATTCTCATGGCTTGCGGTTTCGCCAGCACTTTCTGGATCCCACGCTCTTCCACTTGGAGAGCTCGGAGGAAGTGTTCTACTGCGCCGCGCCCCCGGTATTCGGCAGGCGCCTCTGTCTTCCCGTCGCCCGCACCACCACATAGCAGTAACTGCATGCCTCGTGGTGTTGTGTCTTCTGGGTGTTGCTTTTTGTCGGGTCGAGCTCCGGCCCTTCGACTTTCGTGGTGAGGACTTCGAAGTCGGCGTAGATAACGTATGGCGCGGGCAACTGTTTGTGGTGGTTCTGAAAGGTGAGCTTTCCCTCTTGGGGCATCTCCACCCTTACGGCTGTCTGGCCGATTCCCTTGCACTCCAGCTTGTGAGCTTCCAACAGATCCTCGCGCTTGTACCCATGGAGGCAACGCTCGCAGAATGGCTTCTGCTCTCTGTGTTTGTTCTGGTCGTAGAGAAGTCGGTTGAGGTTTTTGATCCAGGTGTAGTGGAACTTGCCCGCTTTCTCAATCAACAGCAGATTGATCCTGGCATCCTCTTCTGGCTGTTTGGAGATGTGGTGCACTATCACCCCTTTGTCCCACCCGAACACGTTGATGGCAAGGTCGTTCTGGCGCTCCACCTTGCCGATCTGAGAGATGGGTGTGGGGGCATCGATACCGGTGAAGTCTAGACCATCTGCGGTGGGGTATTTGGTGGGTCTGTCTGGGTGATCTGCAGCTTGAAACAGGGCAGATCGGAGGGCCCATCGCAGGCAGTGGTCATCCATGTTTTTCACGTTGACCACCGCCTTCTTGCTTTTCAGTTCCGGCGGTAGTGGGATGTAGGATCCGCCCCGGAGAGGTTGATATCGGGCGATATCTAACCAAAGTTTGCGAACCTGCACTACCGCCCACCCAGATCCTCTTTGGGTCCATTTTTCGAGAGTTTCCTGCAGCCTCGGAAATGCTTCCTCGAGGGCTGCTGTGATCTCGTTTTTCTGAAGGACGGCCTCCTGTTTGTGGCGTAGGATGGGCTCCATGAACTCCTCGCTGCCGTCTGGGTTGGCCTTCACGAGCTCTACCTTTATAGCCAGCTGGAATTTCAACCCTCCTCTTAAGGCTCTGAGCTCCTCCTCGAGTTTTTCGCGGATCTGTGGTTCCACACTCTGGAGAAAGGTTCTGGGGTCAGCACCTTGTGGGTGCCCCTGGGGCACATCCATTTGCCACCCGCGCAGGAAGTTTCCGAGCGTCCATCGCGTCCGCCGGAAGGCGATTTCTTCCGGTTCTTCAAACAGGCCCAGGAGCTCCTCCTGGTAGTCCCCCACAGACCTCAGAACCTTGTGGCTCGGGATGGGGTCAAATTCCTCCTGGATGGCCTTCCTTTTCCTCGCTTTTGCCTTTCGCGGTGGAGGAATAGGTCGATATTCCCGAGGCTGTAGAGGCTTCAGCAAACGTCTTTTCACAGCCTCGGGAATGGGCTCGTCCAAGATGTTTTTCACCACATCGTGGAGAGTCGATTCGGGCATCTCTGCCAGTAGTTGCTCTATGTATTCGTCCATAGTCACCATTCTGGATGGGTATACCCTAGACAATGCAAGTCTCTAAATGGGTGTTCACCGGCCATAAGCTGTTCTAAGAACCGAACCAAAGACATATTCGAGCGGGGATGGGTATACCTAGACAATTTCATGTCTCTAAATGGGTGTTCGTTCAGCCATAAGCTGTTCTAGAACCGAACCAAAGACTATTCGAGCGGCACGCTCCTGCGCTTTGTGCCAATGACGGACTTTTTCCCGCCCACAATCCCTACACAATGGGATATCACTCTGAACCCCCCTCCCACATGACCCACAAGGCACCGGGACTTTACAGCCTTTGCGGATCTTTGCCCGGTGGATTTTGCAGTACTCCCACAAGCAACTTTTCCCGCAAACTTCAGTTTCCCCGCTCTTAAGCCAGGAACAGCTATTATGGCCCTTCATAATTCTGGTATACGGTGCGCGTTGGATATACCTAACACTCGTCGTCTTTCTAAATGGGATTCCGCATTTGGCAAATGGAACTGGCTGTTTTTGTTGTTGCGAGAAACGCGAGTTGTGGAGCCCGCCAGACGTGGGAGTGGGCCCTTCGTCACGTACATACACAATTGTTGCAATTGTGTATGTAGGCCAGGCGTGTTTCGCGTACATAAAGAATTGGGTTCCGAGTATATGTAGGCCAAGTATGTTTTTCGTGCAAGGTGGTCCAGAACCCCCCCGCGCCATATGTCTACATGCAGAATTGCCGCGTGTACGAAAAAAGTGATCTGCGTACATGCAGAATTGGGGTAATTCTGCATGTAGGCCAGGCGTGTTTTCCGTACATACAGAATTGGGGTCCGAGTGCATGTAGATGTGGTATGTTTTTCGTACAAGGTGGTC
>JAWDGP010005368.1:7500-22699 GCA_033675545.1 Elysia crispata | reverse complement strand
ATACATTAGATCCTTTTAAAACGAAAATCACTTAATGAACCATTATTTGTTTTTTCCACATTGAAAGCAAAATTTAATCAATGCACTTAACTAGGCTATATAAATGTTTAAGAATCATAAGAGCTAGAGTTTAAGGTAGTGCTCAGCAGTGGTTAGGATAAGGCTTTAAGTGAAAATGACCGAAAATGTTTGTATTGGTGAGATTAGAACCATCAGTTCATAGATGCTTCAACACCCATCTAGTGCCTCCTCTAGATCTGGATTGCATTTGCAGTCTTGAGAATTTCAGTTTTAAACAGCACTCCACATGTATATGTATTGTTTTTACAGCAGATGGAAGAAAGGTCACATTAGAGAGATGTCTCTATCCATGGATTCCACTGTATAAATTTCAAAGTTTGTCAATAATTCTTTGCAATTGAATTCAGTTAAATTATAATTTATTATATATATTGAGGAAGAAAGTAAGGAAAACCTATTGAATGAGCATTATGTATGGGTCAGTCCACCAGTACTGTTTACCACCTTTGGTCCAATTTTCAGATGCATAAAAATCAAAGCACAAATATAAAAATTACGTTTAAATTCTTGAAAATGTTTTAAAATAACATCAGCTACCTCCCATAAGCTTGAAAATGCCACAGGATTTATGTTAGCAGCTTTATTTGCAAATGAAAACCAAAAATATGGTAAAAACCCCTTTCAGAGAGTGGAGATCAAAATATGCCTAAATAGCAGTAAATTTAAAAAAAAAAAAAGAACAAGAAGCGTGTTGAAGCAAAAGTCAAATGCCAGTGTTTGGGATCATATTACATGTAATTCCCAAGATCAAATTGAATGGATTTTTTTTTTGCTTCTATCTAGATCTAGTTTGAATTAAGAAGAAACTTTCTTGTAAACAAAGTACAGATCTGTGAGGCAGACTTGTTAAAATACATTAGATCCTTTTAAAACGAAAATCACTTATGAACCATTATTTGTTTTTTCCACATGGAAAGCAAAATTTAATCAATGCACAACTAGGCTATATATATTTGCATATTTAAGAATTATAAGAGCTAGAATTTTAGGTAGTGCTCAGCAGTGGTTAGGATAAGGTTTTAAGTGAAAATGACCAAAAATGCTTGAATTGGTGAGATTAGAACCATCAGTTCATAGATGCTTCAACACCCATCTAGTACCTCCTCTAGTTTTATATTGCATTTGCAGTCTTGAGAATTTCAGTTTTAAACAGCACTCCACATGTATATGTATTGTTTTTACAACAAATGAAAGAAAGGTCACATTACAGAGTTGTCTCTTTCCATGGATTCCATATAAATTTCAAAGTTTGTCAATAATTCTTTTGCAATTGAATTCAGTTAAATTATAATTTATTATATATATTGAGGAAGAAAGCAAGGAAAACCTATTGAATGAGCATTATATATATATATATATACATATACAGAAGAACAGGATGAGGTGATCCCTCGATATCACGATTTCCTCGAAGTCGTCCATTTCCCCTTCTCATTTTCTTTTTATTCACTTCATATTTTTACGTTTTAGTCAAACTAGTTCAAAATAATAACACGTTTTCTTCGAACAATCAGCCAAAAATTAGGGAAAAAAGTGTTCTCCTTAGTAATTTGACGGACCTTGACTTTCACCCCATTTGCAGATCTTAAATTTCAATCAAGAGCTCTACACAGCTGTTGCTCTTCAAACAAGCATGCCTTACATGTCCCTTTTACTGTGTGGAAAGAATTTGTGGATAGGATCTATAGTTGCCAGGGACAGAGACACCCCTTTCCCTGCCCCACCATACTGTAGTTTAGTCTCATACAATACCCGGCGCCAGTTGTCTGTCTGCGCCTTTTCTAATTGAGTAAGTCTATCTGTCGCAAAGACTTCAAAGGGGCCGATTGTAACCAAGATTTGCTTGTTCCACGTGCACAAGATATGGGTAATGATGACAGGTAAATTTGTCTGGGCCCACCCCTTGCTTATTCAATTAGTATATAGGTGTGAAAAAAAAACTAGCAGATAAGATCTCTTTATTGACAGTTAGGATGCTAGATAGCTGAAAAGGTAGAATGTTTGACTGATTAATAGTGAGCTTCAAGTTTAAACCTTTGTCGGGTCCTCTGGTAGGATTAGGTCTAGCTCTGCCTTGATAGACAGCCCTTGTATGGGTTAAAGATTATTCAGGAACCAAGCATTTGAACACTTTAGACTGAATGTACGCCTAGCTAGAAAGAAATTTGTGACCGAGATCTGAATGTAGACCTAGAGTCTAGATCTAGATCTAGCATCAAGAGTTTGAGATCCAATAAGTGCTGGGGTGTGGAGACAAGTTTTTACATTTAAAACGATTTGCCAGTTGGGAATGACAAATCGGGTTGTGCGGAGGTATCTGTCTTCCGTCCTCTATTTGAAGTTGTGAAAGTAGGGAAAATACAACCGATCGGGTATCTCCGAAATGCTCGGAATTGTACGGAAGTAGCCAAGATAACTCAAAGCCTCTATACGTTGTCACAGTACTTCAAAATATTCCCGGAAAGACAAATCCAGAGTCTGAGTGCTAAAAATAGATTTGTTAGAACACAGCCTCTTCAAACATGTAAAAATTCCCATATATATATATATATATATATATATATATATACGTACAAGCATGATTGTCAGATGAATGTCAGAAAGACAACTACATTGAAGTAATGCAAACTTAAAAAAAATAAACACTTGTATCCTCTAGAGCCTATAAGACTGCACTGAAGAAAAGAAAACTTTATTTCACAAATGAACATGTGGGGAAGACTTCTACAATAAAGAAGAGTAAATTTTTAGTGTTCTACAGCAATAACTATATATATATATATATATATATATTATGTATATTATTTATTTACATTTGCATTTTTTTGTTAGAATCATTCTGTATTCTAAATTAAAATTGATTTTATAATTTTTAGTTTTCAAAAGGAAATCTACAATTGAATTCAGCAAAACATCATGTCAGCAAAAGGTACAATGAGCCACTGTGTCAAGTTTTGGGCCTTATGTTTTGTGAGGACCAAATATTTTGAGACAACTGAAAATAGCTTGGGCTTATTTTTAGTGTGTTGGCCAAGTCCATTGCACTGCCACCAACAGCTGACGCTGTGGCTCTCATGTATTCAATTTTATAATTATAGACATCTTAAACAAGTTCTTCAGTAATGATCATTTTTTTCACACAGCTGTTAATATTATCAAATGTTTTTTCTTCAACAGGAGAAGTGCCCCAGCAAGCGATTTATCTTCTTAGCCTCGAGTTTAGGTTGGACTTATGTGGCCACAGTGTTTGTCATTGTCGGTTTGTGTACCAATTACTGGCTTGAAATTCGCAAAAGAAATCTGTATAACGAAGACATCCTTGTGCACTTTGGTCTTCACCGGGTATGTTGGAAGTCTACCAACAAGTGTATCGACCCTGGGAGTAGCTATGACAAAGACAGTGAGTTGGAAATCAAATCTATGGATGAGACAAAATAAAAAGTATTATTACAAGTCATGACTTGGATTTTCAAGCCAGTTTAATTAGATTGAGTGAAGCTAAAATCTTAATTTGTTCTAGGGTTTTCAAAATAGTTAAAATTTGACAGATAATTCCCAAGACTTTTTTTCCAGCTTCCATTTTTGAGATTACATAAAGTCCTAACTTTTTAATTCTTCATTATATTTTAAATGCATGTAGTATTTAAGGCTTTCTCATTGTGTATGCCATTATTTTATCCATAGCAAACAAAAAATGTATATGGAAGAACAGTTTTCTTTTCAACTTTTTATGATTTATACTTTATTTCTATTGTTTTCTGCCAAAAAACTTAACAGATGTCTGTGTTTTCAATGAATGTTCAAAATGTACTTGCAAAATTGAATCAAATGGACTGTCTCCTTTTTCGATCTCTGTGTAATGTGAAAGGCCACATCTGAATTCTTTAACAGTATTAGTATGAAAGTTGTCCTTCGTGTCTTACATGTAGTTTTTTTTTTCAGAAGTTATGTCTCTTATTGTTAAATTAAAATTGTAGATTATCAAACGTAACCTTAACTTGTGATGTACCTGATGATTGAACACTATGACTCTGCAGATTCTCTGGATGCAGTAATCGGATTAATTGTAACGGGAGGATTCTTTGGCATGGTTGCAAGCCTTGTCACTTTGGCAAACCTCTGCTTTGATCGACTTGGACGTACTAAGATCATTCTGTCTGCAGCTGGAGGAGCAGCTGCTATACTCGCAGGTATGAGCTTTGCTTTTTATTGGTCAGTCATATCAATGTCCAGTCGGGATATGATGGCTCGCCAGCTGTCATTGTAGAGCTCTTTTTTCCCATATTTTGAATAGGAGCTAAATTGCAAACAGATTATCACATATTAGTGTTTTCAAAAGTTTTCATACCATAATTTACCTGCATTATTTTTACTACTAATCAATATGGGATTTATTTATTCTCTTCTTTCAAGTGTATCCCTCTCATCTCTCTACAGGTATTTTCCTCATGGTTGGAGTTATTTACTTCAGCACTGAGGTGGACCCACATATTGATTACATCCCTGTTGGCCATAAAAAGTATGAAAGTTTCTCGTTTGGGCTGGTGGCAGCAGCTGTTGGTATGATGATTATTGGTGGTGTCCTCAATGGTTTTAGTGGCTTTCAGGTGGCGGATCCTGTATTCAATTAATATCACAATGGCAACTTGTGATGCTGGTTTGTAAAGGCACCAGTGCAGTGCTGCCTTGTTCAACAGATGGCAAATGGATCAAATAGGTTAATATCATAAGCCAGCTTTTTTAAAATGTGGCTCCTCATTTTTGATACAAATTACAGCCAAAACCTTTTCTTTGTGTACGTGACGTTTATCTTGCAATTTCAAAAATACATACCGTTTAATGTTTTATTTTTCTCCTTACATTCCATCATGCTTAAATTGCTTTTGTACATGTAAAAATATTACAATTTTAAAGAGGTGTGCCAGTTTCAAATTTAAAATTACATTTTAAAGTTGAATGCTGAATTTTTTTTGCTTAGTATTTTTCTAATTTAATTCCTGTTTCATCAAGCAATGTTCTAGAAACTTTCACGTCATTTGTTTCTTAAATTGTAAATAAAATTTGACGCAATAAAATGATTAAAATATTGCAGATCTTGAACTGGTACAAATATGTAGTCCGCTTTAGTTTGAACTGCTTGGGATCACAGTTATATAAACTAAATTATCTGAAATTTTTCTGTTGGTATTGCATGGCACATGAAAAAGTACTTTGAAAGACTTAAAAATTCTGACTTGTAAGATTGTAGATTATGAGAGCTTCACTTTGTGCATGTGTTCATAAAGAATTGAAACTATACGGGTTCATAATTTTCTAACCCGAACCTTTCACAATAAATCTGCATAGTATTACTCTAGAGCATGGGTTCAATTATGGAACGTCCTCAAGTTAAGTGCTTTATTAGAGCCCCTTTTGGTAAAATCTTGACTGCTTTATGTTGGCTGCTTTGATCAGTGTTCAAAATTTATCAGGAGTCAAGAGGATTTGTAAAAATTGAAATATGAATGGTAAATATCAATTATATCAGATATTTAAATAAATATGCTATTTACAAAATGGCTCATTCATTTCTTTTACAATGTTTTGTTTAAGTACCAATATATTCACAGCTAGGTAAAGCTAGTTTATGCGCATTTTGGCTTGAAAAGATTTTTCTTTTCTTGTCTGATAAAGAAAAAACAAATATCATTTCATTACAATTGCAACAAATTTCTTTATAGTTATGTTTTGACTTTAATTTCTTTGAACAAAAGACTGCTTTCATGGACCTTTTTTAAAACTTCTATCAAACTACATAGTATAGTATGGAAAAATCAACCACACACCTAGATCTAGCTCAAGAATGATAAGACAAAAAACATGAAAACATAAGGACAGATGGGCTGGGCAGGGATTGAACCTGCAACTCGATGTGGCACCCATTGCCTTGCCAAAATAAGACAAGTCACTTAGCCAATGAGCCATCCACATATTAAACTACAATTAGCTCTTAATTTTTTCAACCTGATATCTAAATAAAATCATCCACTCAAAGTTATCAAAATGTTGATTGAAAAAAAAACCCCATCAATTTGTAAATAATGAGTGCTATTTATTCTTGTAGTGAATTTGTATGAGAGATTGATGTATTCACATGTACATAGTAATGAATGTTTTTTTCTCATTTAAGAAAACCTATATATTACTTGCATTGAACTCATTTTAGTGTTTAGTGGAAGATAAGACTGGGTCGGGTGTTGTAAAAGTAATCAGTAATCACGGATCTTCCTGACAAAATGGTTCCACGTATCCTCCTGTGAGATCTGCTGGAGTTGTGATAATCCTTGGTCCTCGGTAAGATGTCAGCGGAAATCAACGAGAGACTGAGAACCTTTGATGTAATCATGGCCTTTTGACCTTGTCTCATCGGTAGAGTCCGTCACCACTCCTCATTTCACCGAAAATGATTGCTTTTTTGATTCCCGGACCCCCTTCATCACCATTCCTTACTTCACCGAAAATGATTACTATCCTGATTACAGGGACTTCTGCAAGAGGAGGCCGGTAATCTTGATTACTTGAAATTTGGGATCTGACACAGCCTTAGTGGAAGATATACATCATTAAGACTTTGTTAATTAAAGAATTGTAAAGCTAAAAAAAATAATTATAAAAAAGGCAATTAATGGAAAGCAATGTTGTGAAAAATTTTGTATCTAATCCTTAAAATCTGTCAAGAGGAGTTCTTGTGGGCCTTCCTGAGCAGGTTTTCATTTAAAATTGATTTTTTTTTTTTTTTTTTATTTCTCTTTTTAGGTTGATTTTGATTTGATTGGTTTATATTTGTATCTGCTCTTACTCAGTTTGGTATCAATGAAAAGAAAAAGGAGCAAGTGTGCTGAAATTTTCTTTGGAAAGAAAGGAAGGGGAGTTAAAGGGTGAAAAGATACAGTTCATTTTCCTTGTACGGTAATTTTTTAGGTTTAGTTTTAGGGCTAATATCTTTAATTATAAGAAAATTTTAAGCCAAAAGATGGACTAGTAAACAGTTTGAATGCTTTGAAGGATTGAAAAAATGTTTGGCTCTTCTTAAATCTTTCCAAAACACTTCGAATTTAATAAGCCATTCATGAATTTGAATTTTGCTCTGTGAAATTGGTGGAAACCTGTTTTTAAGGTGACCATTTGCCTAGTTTTTTTTTTTTTTAATGGGCAGCTATGCTTTTTAGTTGAAACAAAAAAAATCATTAGCATATTTGTTAAATTTCTTGATTCCATCCCCCTCAAAATTAAATTATGAAGCTTTGTAATTCAAAACTCTTTCGCGAAAAAAAAAATATACCTTTTTCTCGACTTTTCAGAAGCAAAAGTTTCTGTAAACCTAGAAATGTTTATGCACAGAGGAGATTTTTTTTTTTTTTTAACTATAACATTTTTTGTCATAGATGTCAAACACATTAGGACTGGTTGCAAGATATATTTCTGTAAAAGTACTAGTTAGAGAAAGATATTGGTTTCATTTTATTCATTCTGATTATTTTTTGTGCATTCCAGATTTTTTAAAATCAGAATAATTGTTTGTAAATATCATTCATATACATGTATGATGTATATACATATATTTTCTATTATTTTTTTTTTAATTTTTGGGACTGCGCTTTTTATATTTTACTGTGGAATGAAGATAAATAGGGTAACTAATTGATTGAAAATATTTACAAGCCCAGTCCTCCATGAGCAGTGATCTCAGGACATGTGGTCAAATCTTAAGAATTGAACACGCATGAAAGTGTAAAAGTAAGTGACAGTATGAAGTAGCGTGGGGTTAACTGCGACGTAGCAATATACGAATCTGTCAAGAACTCTCGCTTAACTTTGGGCCTAAATTATATTGCATTTTTTTTTCTTAATGGCAGAGTGAAAAGGTTTTGCTTAAAATTTCCAGGAGCAAGGAGATTTAGGGCCGATTAAAGGTTATAAAATGTGACAAATGAGCTTACTTCAATTGAACTTATGGAACAATATAACAGAAATCTAATGAATTTTTAAAAATTCTTTTGTTTATCAGTTCCATAGCAAAAGAAATTTTCGGCAATGCCATGCCACACTCTGAAGTTTTAGATTACGGTGAGAAATATAGTTGAAACAAAACACTAAAATGAAGCCTAAAAGAAAAAAAACAAAAAAAGGGGGAGAATGCAGTTATTGAAAATTTTGCCTTTCAACTTTTTTCATGTGCATTGAATTTTTTAAATTGTCAGTGTGGACTTGAGATTAAGAGATTTCCGAGATATTTTACATAAGAATGTGAGAAAAATGTGACTCCAACCATGAATAATAATTATATGCACAGTGATGATCCTCAATACATATAGATCTTGTAAATTATACATGTGATTTTGGCTGGAGAAAAAAAAACAACCAAACATTATAGGGACTACATTTAGTTGGATATTGTTTCTTAAGTCAGGAAGTCTATAAATGCCTTTAAAGTTAAACTAAAACCAGAGCATTGATCTCTTTTGAGGGATTCCATTATGTGCATATTTATATTTTATTGTTTTGCAGTTATGTTGCATATAGTAATTATACTCTACAACACTCTGTGCCCTCACTAAGGCTGCTGCTTGTAACAAAGTTTGAATTTTCATATCTTTTATCCAAGACAATGCTTGTATTTGTTCTTCATACATTCCAGGACGACAGTTTACTTTTTACCCATTCTTCAACTTTTATACAATTATGCATCTGTACAATACTTTTTCATACCTTTCTGTACAGCTTGATATAAAATTTCCCAGTTGTGATCTTGCCTTGGTGTACGATTTGAATTATCAAATCTCTCAGATGAGATCAACAAAAATATCTTTGTTAGACATAGCCTATCTCAGGAAGATTATCTTTGTTTTGTTTTTTTTTAATTTTAGAGGCAAACATTTTTTTTTATTTATTTACTTTTAAAAAATAAGTTACTGGATATTATATCATTTTATATTATCTGTTTCCTTTTTTCCTTGAAACAACAGAATGTATGTAAAGTTTATAAGCTGGCCATATTAAAGAAATCATAAAATTTAAGTGTTGCAGGTTAGATTCAAAATACAAATATCTTGATAAAAGATTATATTTTGACTTTCTTTAACCAGTTGCCTGTGCCATGTACCTACACCCTACGTGCCTATCTGAAGGGTGTCCTATGCGCTGTACATGCTCAATATAGCAAGTTTTGTTTTGCCACATTGAAAATTAGTTTCGGTTTTCAAAAGATAGAATAAGTACATGTATCACTGGAAAGCTCAAATTTTCTCGAAACTTTTAATAGCTCATGGTATCATCGAAGCCGGACAAAGACATTTAACACATGTGCAAAACACACACACACACACACACACACAAAGCCGTTCCTTGTGTTTGGCTTGTAGCCTATGGTGCATGAAAGAGCACCAGTCCTGACTAGAGCTTGATAGCGAGTCATAGCTTTCCCTTTGATGTATCTATCCCTATTAATTCTAGATCTAAAGTTGTAGCAAATTTTTACATGGCGAGCATACCCAGTCTCACAAAAATTTCCTTAGCGTGGGGTAGGAAAAATTGTATAGCAGTAAAAGGGTTATATTAGCATTTTATTTCTATACAATAAAACAGTAATAACGAGAATTGTTGAATATTAAAAAGTATAGAGTTGGCATAATTTCAGAAATGGTAAACGGAAGAGAGAAAAATGGGTTGTAGAATGTATGCAAGATATGAACTTTTACTGTCCAATTTTCTGAAGTTCGCCTTGAAGGCTTTTCTTTTCTCAAAAACTATTTACATAGCTTCAGCTGGATCAGGACAACAGGAAACTTAAAACACTATGATTGTGAAACATATAGTAAATATAAAGATTAAGGAAATGGCGAAATATACCGTATATGTCTTACATCTTTATCTCCTGAACAGCACCTCATTTTGTTGAATTGCTCACATTTATAAATTTTAGAGCAAACCTAAAACAGCCGTTAACTTCAGGGCAGGAAGGCTTCAGATAGTTTACTTCCTTAAGTTCGAATTTAGGTTTGAAAAAGAAAGTATCAGGGTGAAGCTGTAGCACAAATATGATTGAAATCTAGACAGATCTACACTGATTCATTCTCGACCTAATGCAGGCTTCTGCACCAAGCCTAGATAAGATCTGAATTAAAAACCTGCTCCTATATCAGCTGAGATGACCTAAAATAATTAAGATGTAAAAGTTTGATTCTGTTTAGCTATCCTCATCCAGATTAATCAAGATCATCTAAGACTATGCTTAGCTAGATTTGTGTAGGAAAAATCGATATCTACATCCACAAAAATCAAGACTTTACTCAGTTATCGATAGAACACGATCTAGATTGTGATATAGCTTCAAAATGCTGCTTTCTGGTGGTAATGATCATTTTTTTTTCTTCAATTTTAATTCTGTTGTCTTTTTGCTTGCACTAAAATTTTTAATCTTCAAAAGAATCTTGTTCTAGAACCGTGTGAAAAGTGAGTCTCTAATAGATCAATTTCTGGTTGACATGGTTAGTTTTGGTCCTAAGTAACATAAAGATGCCAGGAAAATCCCCTTGATTGTCCCAAAGTTGAGAAGCAAATCTATCACCCAAGAGCTTGGGACCATTTTTAAAAGCGTCCTTGTCAAAGAAGGATCTACACTTGGTAGATGTCCAAAGTTATGCAGGAACCTGGTGTTAAGATCATATTGCGCCAGAAGTCTGAGTACTATTCCAGAATCTTGATCTTAGTCCTCTACGGCTTCTACAATCTATCAGTGTAAGTCTTAACAAGATCTGACCTAGTTCAAGATATAAGGAATCTAGATCACGACCCCCCCCCCCCAAAAAAAAAAAAAAAAAAAAAAAAAATTAGTCCAGAGATATAGATCATTAATAACTTTGGGTCTGTACCTAGATGATTTAATTAGATCTGACCCTAGCCTCAATGTAGATTAAAATGAAATTTAACTCATGATCTACAAATATAGATCATGAAGGATTCATTTAACAACAGACAAAAGAAGAGCCTCTTATTTCAACCCTGTATGCACAACATAGTATTCGCAAGGTAGAATGAAATAGAATGCAAGGTAAAAACTGCAATTTGAGGATCTAATACGAAGGCAACAACAATTGAAACAAAAAGAATTGAGGATGCCACACATGATGCTGATACAGTCAAGGCATCATGTGCCGTACAGTCAAATCGTCATGCTCGTTTAATAAATGCCTTTTGGCGATTCTTTGGCTAATATAATTTTGTACACTATATATTAATTTCTTCTCTTAGCTTGAGTCTTAACTCTTTAAGGACGGGGCCCATTTCCACTTTTGGACACAGTGAAATTCCACTTTTGGACGCAAGCAGAAAATTGGTACTTAAAATTTTTGGAAGAGCTTTTTTTTACAAGTGCTATAGTTTAAAAAGTACATAAGCCACAAATATTTGGTTGGTATCATTTTAAAGGGAATTGAATATACTTTTGCAATATGTAAAGTAGATAAAATTTATGTATGTTGTTTTTAAACAAATTTGCAAAATATTACTTAAGAGATGGTGAAAAAAAATAATTACATAATGATTTTCTCTCTTACCTTGATAAATATGTGGCCACAGGTAACAGCTACTGGATCAAACTTGTCATCATGGCAAAGTATATCCAATTGTGAATAAAATAATGCACACACAATCTGTCTAAGTTCAAATCTTGATTTTTTATGATTTTTTTATAAAAGTAGTGTCAGATGAGAAAAACGCACAAAATATAGAGTGAAATGGAAATGAAGAAAAAGGAAACTAAATTCTATATACAAGTTCTATATACAGTGTTTGAGGTTTGGGAAATTTATAGTTTTTCTCTATGGTATGCCTCAAAACAACCATTGGGGTGGAGGTGAGGCTTATCTCCACAGCCTGTGCAGATAAAACCAGTCCGTTTTGTGCAGTATTGACATTTAGTGTCATTCTTTGTGTGCCTGATCAGGTGTTGTTTGGCAGACAATCTCTCAAGTGGTAGTGGATCTGGTCTTCCTGGGAGAACCCTGCCTGGCTCAGGTTGTGCTAGGGGATTGTTAGTCAAGCCTGCCTCTTGAGCATACATTTCCACAAAACCTTTCAGGACAGATTCTTTGAACGTTTTCAAAGAAAATTTGGAACTTCTCAGTTGCTGTGGTGTAGGGTTATTTTGTAGTTTGTGGAGTGTGAATGCATTTATATGTACAATTTCCAGAGCCCAGATATAAATTTTTTTCCACCATTTCTTTGATTTGCGTGTATGTAGTCCATAGTAACCGAGGTTTTGATCAGCACGATCACATCTGTTCATAAACTGGTTGTACTCATGGACCATTGTAGGCTTTGTTTTGCCCCTGACTTGGACAGTCTCAACAGTAGAATTATTTGAGACCATGTGTACAGGTTTTTTGGCTTTCTTATCTTTGAAGGAGAGGCAGAGAAGTTTTTTGTCAGTTGTCTTGTAAAATTTAGAATCCATGTGTTGCAGTTTCTGTGTTTTCAGCTCTGGTGGGAAATTCTTTCTGTTTGTCTGTAGTGTTCCTGTGTAGTAAAGATTTTTTGCAGTAAGATGGTCCACAAGAGCCCTAGTGGTATAATACCATCTATCAGCATAGATGTGGTAACCTGTGCCTAGGTCCTTCAATAAAGTGTCAAAAATTCTTATTGCCATACCACTTTCAGGATCACAGATGGGGTGATTATGACGTGTACACTCCAAAGTATGTCAATATTTGTAGTACGTAACCATATGTACTGTCGACCAGCCCGAAACTTTTGATATGGTATTTCTCTGGTTTACTAGCATTGAATTGCTTATACTGCCACCTGCCCTTGTAGCCAACAACCATTTCATCGATGGACAGCTGTCGAAATGGGCTAAAGACTTCGTTGAAGCGCTTGCAATGGGAATCAACAAACGGCTCGATCTTCGCCTTGCTTTCTGCCTCTGGTTGGCCTGTGTGCAATATTGTCTGAAAGATAGTCAAAAATCTTTCTCTACTAAAAAGCTGGTGGCAAGCTGGTGTGTAATAATACCATGCTCTAGACCAGAAGTCCTTGATCACTGGCCGAGGATCAAGTCCCATCAGTGTCATCACAGCGAAAAACTTGTAGAGTTCAGCTCTGGTGACGGGAGTCCAAGAGGCAAAGCGTGATCTTTTTCGGGGAAAGGTTGTTTTGCTGGCATCTGATTTCAGCATAGCTGTTGATGGAATTCACTAGTGAATCAATAATGTTCACAGTGGACAGGCACAGAAAAGCCTGTACTGCACTGCAGTTTTCTGATAACCAGGTTGAACTCCAGGGGGTCTTTTAGGCAGAAATCTAAACTGATTTCTGTAGCCTCTCCCTGTGTAGCCTCGGTCCAGCCTGCGTCAGTTGATGTAGATCTAGCACTAGGAGGACTACTATTGGCAGATGTAGATCCAGAGGATGAAGTAGATGATGAAGTTGAAGGCTGGGTTGTTTCTTGAGTTATTTCTGTTTCAGAATCACTTGACCGGTCCGATTCACTATAGCTGTCTGAGGAATCAGCCAAACCTCCACCAAAATTATCGTCACTCTCATCTAGAAAGTCTAGAACTTCTGCTCTAAAGCGTTTAGGTGGCCTAACAGTGCGTTTTTCTCGAGTCGATTTAGATCTAGGACTAGCCATTATAGGTTTGAAAACCTTTATCCTGTTATCAACTTGATAAAACAATACAAACTTTCGCTACAAGTACAACAGATATCCTGATTTGCAGAATCTAGATCTATAGATTTAGAGATTTGTGATTCAATCAACGCGCGCTTCGGAGTCAGTTTCAACACAAAAGACAAAGCAAAACTAACAGAACGGAAGTAAAAGATATAAATATTACGATATAACATGGATTGGATTTGTGATTGTGCCTTTAACTCAAGTATAACCGAGCAACGCACTGTCCGTTGCTACGTCTAAACACAGTATGCGGAAGTAACGGATAGTCCGTTGGTGCGACTAACCATGACCTATCGATCAACGCATGATACGTTGATGCGACCTAGAAGACTTAATAGGTTTTAGTTAGCAATATTCAAATTACTGTACTTTAAAAAGTAAAACTAAATACATTTGTTTTATATGTGAATAGTTTTTTTTTCTTTGCCTAACTTAAAAAAAGGTAAAAATGAGTTGGGCATTTATTGAATAAGCGTGAGGAAATACTTTCTTAGCATGTATAAAATGTTAGCAGTGTATTAGTAATATACACTGCCTAACAAATAAAAGTACTCCAGTGGTTTGAAAAAATACAATCTGTACAGAATAGATTCTGAACATTTTAGTAAGAATTGCCCTCAAGTAAAGGAAACTCAGGAGATTAAATAAAAAAAAAGAAAAAAACAACCTGATTATACACTAAAGAAGTTTTTGAAAAAGTTCATTTTATCTTAAAATTTTATTCATCTCAACAAAGTACAGTATAATAATTTACTTACATTGTTTCTATTTACATCACCGCATAGTCATACGAAATAAAATCTGATATACATGTGTATCTACATGTCACAGCGTACACAAACATATATATATATATATATATATATATTACTCCATCACACACAGTTAACTTTTTTCATTTTTTTTTTCTTGGAAGCAGACAAATCTATTTTCTATCTATGGAGGAAAATTTGCAGGATCAAAGGGAAACTACTGTCTATGTTGGAGCTATCAGACAATACAAAAGCAATTCAGAAAAGAATTGTGAAATACAGTTGTTTTCATGTACAATATGTTGAATATTCTTAACCGTTTCCTCAGCAGTGATGGGCAGTTTGATAGAAATCTTTAAGGAAAAAAACCGCAAAAATCATTCACAGAAGGCTTTACAGGTAATTACATACTTGCAGCGGATATTCAGAATATCCCCAAAATAAGATAAAATTACACTTCTTAACTTTCCCATGGCACACTCTACATCAATAGATAAAATTTAAAGGAGGAAAAAAAAATTCAAACCAAAAATCAAATGGCACATACAGGATATTTAACAGCTGCATTTTTGGAACAGAACAAAAACCTATGAACAATCTTGAGATTTGAAAGTTGACAAGAAATCTTTTCTTTCACCCCCAATTTTATCAG
>JAWDGP010005367.1:147500-154416 GCA_033675545.1 Elysia crispata | reverse complement strand
CCCTTGTCCTGAAACCGGGTCACACGTTTTAATTAAATCTATTACCCTTTACGATGATAGCCAAAGGTTCCGACGAAGACAATAAGTGTCTGGAAGACATCGGTCCAGATGACACTCTTGATCCCTCCCAAGGCGGTGTAGACTGTCCCCACAGCTCCAAACACGGCGATGGACATCCAGAGGGGCAGTCCGGCTGACGCCTGCGGACACCGGACATTGAAACATGGACAGAATCAGAATCTAAGACAGGCTTATACGAGCAGAATCAGAATCTAAGACAGACAGGCTTATACGAGCAGAATCAGAATCTAAGACAGGCTTATACGAGCAGAATCAGAATCTAAGACAGGCTTATACGAGCAGAATCAGAATCTAAGACAGGCTCATACGAGCAAAATCAGAATCTAAGACAGGCTTATACGAGCAGAATCAGAATCTAAGACAGGCTTATACGAGCAGAATCAGAATCTAAGACAGGCTTACACAAGCGCGGTAGTTCAGACTGATTAAGGTGGCGCTCCAAGTCAAGTCCGAAAAGATGACCATCAGCGTCACGGAGAGAGAAATACTTATATCGGTCAGGATTTAAAACAAAACATTGATTTCGTGCCGCTTAGAGACTTTATAGAATAATAACTTAATTTCATAAAACAAAAATCTGTATATAGATCATATTAAGCATTCTTTGTCCTGTAGTTTTAAAAACAAATGAGCAACTATAAATTCCCGCAACGCAGTACACACTTAAAGCATTTTTTTCGCGAATTATTGTCTTTTTTATAAGCGTTTATAAAGATTTTATCTAAATTAGAAAGGTGCTGAATTAGATGTGCGCTGAATTACAAGTGCGTTCTAGGCTCAATTCTGTCCTAACAATGCTTAACAAGTAAAAGAAGTAGTAGATCACTTTAACTCAAACTTGCACAAGTTTGTTCACTTCGGTGACTTGGCCCTGACCTATAGGAAGCCTCGCTTACAGTGCAAGGCAGATATTAACTATAAAAATAGAACCGTAGGTCCTGCCCGTCAACATGGCGGCGGGTTGCCTTCTGGTTTACCTGCAGGGCCAGAGCAGGAGACAGCAGGGCTATGGCCATGTAGCAGAGAGTGGCCAGCATCCCAGCCACGGTGCTCAGCAGCCGAACAGTTTCTGATTTATACCTGGACACAGAGACAATATAGATCTGTCACAAACTAGTGATACATCTTCGTTTAGGCGTCTACACACAACCATGTTGACATGGAAGGGTTAATAATTGCTAAGTAAAATAATCGAAAAATTGTAAAAAAAAAAAAAAAAAAAAAAAAAAAAAGAAAAAAGAATACGTGCTATATAAAATACGCATATTAAGTAGCATTAATATAAAATCCGCAATCCATCAAAATTTGATTTAATATTAGAAAGATCGCTTGTCAAAGCTCTCTATTGCGATGATGATTATACACTATCAGCGGTTTAAGTCCATCATTAATGACCATATGCAGTGGTTATTATTGAATTATTAATGATTACCATATAGAGCGGTTTATGTCAATCAATAAGAATAACCATATTGTGCGGTTTAGGTCCATCATTAATAATAACCTTTTGCAACGGTTTAAATCCATCAATAATCAATACCATATTCAGCGGTTTAAGTCCGTAACCAGTGATAATCATATACTGCGGTTTAGGTCCATCATTAATGATAACCATATACTGTGGTTTAGGTCCATCATTAATGATAACCATATACTGTGGTTTAGGTCCATCATTAATGATAACCATATACTGTGGTTTATGTCCATCATTAATGATAATCATATACTGTGGTTTAGGTCCATCATTAATGATAACCATATACTGTGGTTTAGGTCCATCATTAATGATAACCATATACTGTGGTTTAGGTCCATCATTAATGATAACCATATACTGCGGTTTACGTCCATCATTAATGATAACCATATACTGTGGTTTAGGTCCATCATTAATGATAACCAGAGACTGCCGTTTAAGTCCATCATTAATAGTAACCTTATACAACGATTTAAATCCATCAATAATAAATGCCATATGCAGCGGTTTAAGTCCCTAACCAATGATAATCATATACTGTGGTTTAAGTCCATCATTAATGATAACCATTTATAGCGGTTTAAGATAACCAGTTATTGCGGTTTAAGTCCATCATTAATGATAACCATATCCAGCGGTTTAGGCCCATCATTAAATATAACCATATACAGTGGTTTAAGTCCATCATCAATGATCATATACAGCGTTTAAGTCCATCATTAAAACGTCTAAGTATATAAACCGGTTTAAGCCAATCGTTAATGATAACCATAGACACCATAATTATTTTGTTCACTTCTTTTTTTAACCAACTTTAGGCTGTATTTTGTTACTGGTAGTGCATTAATTTTTTTCCATTATTATTTAATATTCTTGCCACGTCTTACATTGCACTCTTGATCCCAAAACCTAAGCCCCCCTCCCCTTCCCCCCCCCTTCTTCACCCCCCACCCCCCACTCCTTGTTCCCAGGATTGTTGGTGCTACTTCCAAGGTTAAGCTGACCATCCCTATGTTTCTCTGCCTGTTTTGACTCTGGCCTGTCATACTGATCCCTCCTCTCTGTCCCAGGCCTTTCTCTCTCTCTGACTCCTTCTCTCTATCTTCCTCTATCTCTCTCTCCCGCCCTCTCTCTCTCTCCCTCCCTCTCTCTCTCCTTTCCTCTCTCTTTCTCTCTCCCTCCCTCCCTCCCCTCTCTCTCTCTCTCTCTCTCTCTCTCTCTCTCTCTCCCTCTCTCTCCTCTCCTCACCTCATCTTGAGATACTCGTACAGACTGGTGATGTGTAGAGGATACATCAGAGGCACGACCGTGAAGTAACTGATGAGAAAGCTGGCCGCCACACCGAAAGTTGATACGATATAGATGAAGCCGTAGAAGAAAACTTCCGCCGGAATTCCTATCTGTGATATGGCTGACTGGAGAAGAGGGAATTTTTTTTTAGGGGAGGGGGGGGAAATAATATTGGAAATTGCTCCTAGATCGTGTGACAAAGTGTTATTAACTGTTACAGATATACTGCGTATTTCAGCATTTCAGATTAGCCCAAGTCAGGCATGACAGAGATAGAACTGTGAGCTTCTCCAAAACCTACCAGGCACCTTGCGGTGATTCGAACCCGCGACATAGCTCTGCAGATCTCGAGAAGCTGCGAGCCACTGTGCGGCGACAGTAATCGACGCTCTTGTAGGGAAAAAAAACAGATTATATAATGATGTTTTCATTCTTATGGGTAAGATCATGACGTGGTTTCTTTTGTATGTATGTTTTTGTTTTGATTTTTTTGATTTTTTGATTTTTTTTTTTTTTGACGTTATTCTTGTTGTCGTTGTTGTTATTGTTATTGTTGTTGCTGTGGTTGTTGTTGTCGTTGTTTTTGTTGTTATTGATGATGATGATGATGATGATGGTGATGATGGTGGTAGTAGTGATGCTGGTTATTTTCCTTAATAAAAAGGAAACTAATTAATCCCACATTCATAGGACACCCCTAGAATAACAGAACGATGAATAAAGGAATTAAGCCTTCTCCCAACCCCTCCCCAGCTCTCTCCCAGAGTAAGGGATGCACTTTAAGAAAGCAAGCTGTTGCAAAGGTAAAACCAAGCCTGTGTTAATGCGTAGGAATTTTACGATATATCGTAGTTCCTGCAAAAATCGTCATCTTATAGCTTACGATCATCGGTGAGTCATTTTCAAGTACGGCCCTGGGCCAGACCTTTTGATCTGATCCTTGCCAAGTTGGTGATTCTAGGATTAAAATCGATCTGACGGAGAAAAATAAAAACGAAACAGAGGCAAACAAAACCCACAGGAAAGATTACTTTCATATCCATTAGAGGCATCAACTCCATTATTTTACCGCCATGTTTGTTTCAACTAAAAAAAAATATAATATCAAACAAAATCAATGATATCCATGCGGTAAGTTTACAAGAATCACATGGTCTTAACGGAATAAAAAATATGATGATATTAATAACTATCGATATGTGTTATTGTACGTGGCTTGAGATACTCCAAGATCTCAAAAGTTCAAAAGGCTTACTTGCAAATGCGTAGTTATATTGTGAAATCTATTCCTAAACTTTCATGTTCTCCTTCACTAAGATTTGAAGAAAATCGATACAAAAAGTTGTCTAGAATAAAATTGACTTATCGATAGGGAAATTTCAGTTTCTTTTCAGAGATCAATTACTTGACACCAAAACCTTTTCAGTAGGTTCGGAATAATACTTTTTGGTCTCGCGGTAAATAGGAGGTTAACTGCGGTATTTTCTCCGTAATCTAGTGGACCTCTCTGTGCCCCGACTGACCTGGAAAGTGATGAATATCGATAGCGCCACGGGCAGGAAGCTCATGCGACGTCCGCCCAGGAGGTACTCCTCCCTAGTGGCCTTCTTGGCGTCCTTGACCGCGTACCACACGCCGACCCCAACCGGCAACACCAGGATGACCACTGACACGACATAGTCGGCGATGGTCAGCGTCGGGTCAGGTGACATGCTGCCCCAGAAGCCACTCAGCTAGGCAACGGCGGGTAACTCTGAACAATTATCTGGTTTAGAACTGTTGTTTATACTGTGAAAATAATACAGACTTTTAGATAACACACCAACACCTTCTTTAACCAAAAGGGTAGATTTACCTTTCAATAAAAAAAATGTATAAATTGCTTATTATTACATTCCCGTCAGTTTGATTCCAAGGTTTACAGAAATTGGAGTTGGAAAAATATTTTACGCAGATCAATTTTTCAAGAGCAAAATAACTTACTTCTGCACACAGGACGTGAAATCTTCGGGCTTTGAAAAAAAACACGCACAGAAGAAGAATATTCATGTATGCATTGGTCATTCCAAGAACGATTACATGTGTGAAATTCATGGAATTTTACCATTTTACCAAAGAAATGACAGATATAGAGTCATTGTTCTGGTTAGATATTTATTGAGAAAACACACACATATATACACACACACATATATATATATATATACATATATATGTGTGTGTGTATGTGCGTGTTTTATATATATATATAATATTATATGTATAACCAGAATACGTCCCTATATCTGTCATCAACACATTTTAACTACATACTCGAATCTCAATAAACCATCTGGAAGAGTAAGCACATAAAGCGCCCTCTAGTCTCCCTATCACTCTACAGTGTGGACTTGCTATATCAGCATAAAATACGCCTTTCTATAATGAAAATTTGTATCTCATTTATTGCCAGTATATAACCTGGTATAATCGGAACGGCATTCATTTCATTTTAAAACATCAGCTGTTAAATCAATCTTGTTGTAGACTGTAAATTTGAACAAACTTCTGAACACAACTGAATCAGATTGTGATTATTCTGTGGGTTCTTAGACACGCGCGCATGACAACTATTGAAACACTACACACGTTTTTAGACATGCCGCACACTTGAATGAAAACTTCTCTCTGTCCATTCAAACAGAATTTTAAACTATGAAAACTGCTGCAAACATCCTACACGTTTTTAGACATGCCGCACACTTGAATGAAACTTCACTCTGACCATTCAAACAGAATTTTAAACTATGAGAGCTTCTATGAAACCTACTGTCAAACGAAATTTGCAGAAGTTGAACAAAAAACGGTCCACCAGCCTAATTATACTGATATATGCAGACCAGTCTGTCCCATGTATATTCATAAATAGGACCCGCAAACTTTAAGCCAGTCAGAAACTACAGACACTATTGTCAATAAAAAATGTGCTCAAAGAGACGTGTTCTGAATAAAATAGAATAAAATGGGTCTTTTTTCTCAAAGGGGGTAATACTAATTTTCTCTTTTAATTTCCTTTTTAAACTTGAAGAAATCTTGCCTTGTGTGGAATTAGAAGAAATGTTTCTCTAACAAATATTCGTCGTATGAGGAGATGAAAAAGAACGAGGAAAGAATATTTCAAAATACGAAAAAAATGTTTGGAGGTTTAATTCTCAACCACATCAGATATAAGATTATTTTTTTTTTATAATATATTTATACACTCAGAGAGACGGACTAAGATAGGAGTAAGATTTGTTTCGTGTGAGTTCACAATAGTCTTACACAAGTCCTGTACATGCATCAACATGCCGTTTGCTACCGGCAATAAATAGACTGAAGGTCACGATAGACTGAAGGTCACGATAGACTGAAGGTCACAATAGACTGAAGATTACAATAGACTGAAGGTCACAATAGACTGAAGATTACAATAGACTGAAGGTCACAATAGACTGAAGGTCACAACAGACTGAAGGTCACAATAGACTGAAGGTCACAATAGACTGAAGGTCACAATAGACTGAATGCTACAATAGACTGAAGTTCGTAATAGACTGAAGGTCACAACAGACTGAAGGTCACAACAGACTGAAGGTCACAACAGACTGAAGGTTACAACAGACTGAAGGTTATGATTGACTGAAGGTCACAACAGACTGAAGGTCACAACAGACTGAAGGTTATGATTGACTGAAGGTCACAACAGACTGAAGGTTATGATTGACTGAAGGTCACAACAGACTGAAGGTCACAACAGACTGAAGGTTATGATTGACTGAAGGTCACAACAGACTGAAGGTTACAACAGACTGAAGGTTACAATAGATTGAAGGTCACAACAGACTGAAGGTCACAACAGACTGAAGGTTACAATAGACTGAAGGTCACAACAGACTGAAGGTTACAACAGACTGAAGGTCACAACAGACTGAAGGTCACAACAGACTGAAGGTCACAACAGACTGAAGGTTACAACAGACTGAAGGTTATGATTGACTGAAGGTCACAACAGACTGAAGGTTACAATAGATTGAAGGTCACAACAGA
>JAWDGP010005367.1:127500-137500 GCA_033675545.1 Elysia crispata | reverse complement strand
CAGCGAGTCAGAGGCTGTGCTAACATGGCTGATGATGAGACACCTGGTCTCCGAATCCTCCTGCACCTCCTCCTCCTCCCGAGCCTGGCCCGTTCCGAGCTGCCTGGCGTCCGGCGAGGGGCGTGGTTCCGGTCTGAAAGCTGCGTGCTCAGAGATAGAGAAGCTTGGCTTGGCGCGTTTCTCCTTTGGTGTGGCTATTGCTGCTGTTGTTGATGATGTTGATGATGATGAGGATATTGGGTAGGAAGAAGGTGATTTTAGTGGTGGGGATACTGCTGAAGCGGCTGGGTGGGGAGATGTGGAGTATGAAGCATGGATTGTTTGGAATTCGGGAGAAGACGTTGTAGGTGTTGTCGATATTGATGGGTGTTCAGGCGAAGCCCTGGGTGGTGGAGACGGCGTGATCCGCAGAGATAGTGGCGGCGGCGATGGCGTGTGGTTGCTGCAACCACTACTAATGCTGTTGTTGTTGTGGACATCATGGCCGAAGCCGCTGGTCGGTGGAGCCATGTCGTAAGGAATTCTGGGATACCGGAGGTAGACGGGAAATCCAGGGGGCGCCACTGGGGTTCCGGGCGAGTGACCTGTGGGGTCTACATGCTCCTCGACATGCCGCAGTCGCGGTCTCCCCATTGGCTCCCGCTCTGCGACTTCCGCCATGGCGTGCTGCATGCTGGGAGGATAGTGCAGGGCGAACGGGTTGGTGCTCTGGAGAAGCTTCAGGCGCTGGTGGCGTCTCCACTTCGCTCGACGATTTGAGAACCACACCTGGGAATAGCGTACAAAAACTTTGTTAGAGTGCATCGTAGAACCATACTGCAAGATACATGCGGTCCAAACCTAGAGTCACACGTAAAGATACATGTAGTATCAACATAGAACCACACTTAAAGATACATGCGTGATCGACATTGAAACACATTTAAAGATACATGTAGCATCAACATAGAAGCACACTTGCGTGATCGACATTGAAACACACTTAAAGATACATGTAGCATCAACATAGAACCACACTTAAAGATACATGTAGCATCAACATAGAACCACACTTAAAGATACATGCGGTCCAAACCTAGAGTCACACTTAAAGATACATGTAGCATCAACATAGAACCACACTTAAAGATACATGTAGCATCAACATAGAACCACACTTAAAGATACATGCGGTCCAAACCTAGAGTCACATTTAAAGATACATGTAGCATCAACATAGAACCACACTTAAAGATACTTGCGTGATCGACATTGAAACACACTTAAAGATACATGTAGCATCAGCATAGAACCACACTTAAAGATACATGTAGCATCAACATAGAACCACACTTAAAGATACATGCGGTCCAAACCTAGAGTCACACTTAAAGATACATGTAGCATCAACATAGAACCACACTTAAAGATACATGCGGTCCAAACCTAGAGTCACACTTAAAGATACATGTAGCATCAACATAGAACCACACTTAAAGATACATGCGGTCCAAACCTAGAGTCACACGTAAAAATACATGTAGTATCAACATAGAACCACACTTAAAGATACATGCGTGATCGACATTGAAACACACTTAAAGATACATGTAGCATCAACACAGAACCACACTTAAAGATACATGTAGCATCAACATAGAACCACACTTAAAGATACATGCGGTCCAAACCTAGAGTCACACTTAAAGATACATGTAGCATCAACATAGAACCACACTTAAAGATACATGCAGTGTAAACATAGAAACACACTTAATGATAGATGTAGTATAAATATAGAACCACATCAAAAAGCATAAACAAAGAACCTTCATGTCGCATAAATATAAAACCAATATTGCAACATCTACACGAGAAAATAATGGAACTGCAGTTAAAGACGGCATAGCAATTATTTTATGATTGACCCAAAAAAAAAAAATAAAGAAAATTTTATTTTCATAAATGATGAGTTACTTTCCGTCTTTCTTTTCATCTCCTCACTAATTCTAAAAAAAATATCAATTCCAAGCCCTTAAGATTCAACGTTTTTTTTTTTTATCATCACAGCCATTGACATCACGGCCAAACTAAATTTTACGGGTGCGCAGGGGCAGAGCTAAGGTAAGAAACCTAAAAGATCGTTTACTGTAAACTTTTGAGCGATGCACACATTTCGCATTTCATTCAGTTGACCTTGTACATTTCTGAGAATATATCTCTGATCTGACCACTGCCAGCTACCTTACCTGCACTCTGGCCTCGGACAGTCCAGTCTTACTGGCCAGGACTTCTCGAGTGGTCACTCCGGGGTAGTGAGTTTTCTGAGGGATGGACAATATGACAAACAATGAACATTAATGTAAAGCGTACATAGTTATAATTCTCGGTTTAACTACGAAAGTACCGAGAAACTTAAAACATTCGCGTAGATCTTCCCAAGGACTTGTTGCTTACTGTTCTGTTACGCAGTAAAAAGAAATAAAAGCAAATTCCGTGTTGATGCCATGACAACGTGAACATAATTTGTTAATACCTAGTCAACACTCTCAGAGGAGTCAAATTCAAGCAGGAATTTAGTCTGTCAGTTTGTTTAGCCAGGAAGTGAATTGATTCGCTCAGCAAAACAAAAAGTCTAATGAACGCTAATTTTACAAGAAATCTCTAGTCGACAAGCGGGGTTTTTTTAAGAAAGATTTGGCAACAAAACCAGAAATGTCGTGTTTGGGATAAAACCATGAATGAGTCAGAACTACAATTTTCTTATAAGCCAATTCCCGTTCATGATGAAATTAATGCGAAGCCAAAAAATAAATAAATAAATAAATAAATAAATAAATAAATAAATAAATAAAAAAGAAAGAAAGAAAAAACCGTTCGGCTTTCCGACTGAGAACTTTCTGGTTTGTGACTACCGGTGTGGCTAACAGTGTGAGAGCTCACCACAAACTCTCTCTCGAGAACCTCCAGCTGTGATGGAGAGAAAGTAGTCCGATTCCTCCGCAACTTCTGAACGCCGTCACAGTCCAGGTACGGGTCTGAGATGTTGATGGCGCCGTCTGGCCACGACAAAACAGACAGAAAGCAAGTTTTACTTTGAATTTCATTCACACAGATGTTTAGTTTTTCGGAAAGTAATCTCGGAGACGGATAATTTTGTGTCTATTTTCAGGTCGGATTTGTCTCCTTTCCGAGTGGCAGTGGTCTTTTAGGAAAGATTTAATCTTGAGAAAAGTTCGTATGGCCCACTAAATTGGAAAAACTAATTGTTTGATATTTTGTTTTGCTTCTGTGTTACACCAAATCTTTAGTTTTGGGGAAACAATAGAGATGCTGCGTAGTTTTGCTCTAAATTTAATGTACACAAATTGTTTTTTTTTTTTTTTGTTTTTTTCATAATTTTAGTTGGACAAAACTTATATCAAAGAGAGGGTCATTTATTCCTCCATTATGAAATTCTCATTCATGACTTTACTTATACGATGAGCTGTCTTTATCATTTGAGAAAAACCTTCCAACATAATGAAGAATATTTGGTATTTTTTTTTTCCTCCGTGCACTCCCAATTCTTACCAGAGTCGGGCGAGTCCATCTTGCCTCGCTCCTCCTCCGCCTCAGCAGCAGAAATTCCATTGGTGTACACAGCCACTGGCACCGAGCAGGGAGAGCTGAAATTGGCACGTGATAAGGGAAGGGGCGGAGTCATACCAGCAGCTGCCGCCGCCATCATTTCTAGAGGGGTGGAGCTTGGGACTTGACCAGCCGCGTTGATGCAGGGTCCTCCGTAGGAAGGGGCTGGCCTGTATCCAGCGTGAGGAATAAGTGGCGTTGGGGGCGGGGTTAGGGATGTTTTGGGCGGGGCTAAGGGTGTTGAAGCTGATGTGGGCGGGGCAGCTCCGGCCCACCACGATGTGTAGAGTGGCTGCAGGACTTGGCTGGCGACCTTGGCGTACTCGTTAGCGGCTCTCTCGGCTGCCCGGTTCCTCAGGATCCGGTTGATAGAGCTGACGCTTGGCACGTTGCTATGGTTACAGATACCTGCTCGAGAAAGAATAAAACCGTTGATTGCAGTGTATGTTGTGTGTGTGTGTGTGTGCTTTCCCCTCTTGGAAATCCATTCTTAAACGCTAATGAAGTATTCTGTTATTGAACCATTAATGTTAATGCCAGATTCATTGAGTAATATTGATTTATCCAGCATGTGTTGTGTGTGGATTTTTTTTCCCTTAAGCTATTACATACAAGCAGCAAAGACGCACATAAAAGAAGACTAAATAATGTTATGTGTTTTCCATATAGCTTTATTATCGAAGTTACAACGGAAGTTCTCGGAAATTTGTTGGAGCAGATCATGAAATTACGAAGACAAAAATGATTGATTAAACAGATCGCTTGCAAGATACGAGTCCTCATTCCTGCTATTTCTGTTACTTTCCTTTTTTAGGCATATTTTAATACAGAAATTAAAAATTTTTCTCTGTGTATTTATTTATGTTATTAATTTAAAAAAGGAAAACGTGTTAAGCACACCAAGTGGTCTATTATTTAACGCGCTGTTGGGAATTTTGTCTTTGAGGACACCAACTCACCTTCCGCCAACAGTTTGTCTCGAATTTCCCAGGCAAACATCGTAGGGTTATCGTTCTTGAACTGCTCGATTTTGCAGACGACAGAGGGCGTGGCTACTTTCGGTTTGGAGCCGCCGATTGTGCTGCACCGGAAGCTGAGGGGATCGTACAGACGGTCTGAGGGGGGAGAGAAGACAAACAAAAACGGTGAAGAAAGAAATTTAGAATTGTGGCAATTGTAAAGATTTAGGGAAGGAAAAAAAATTGAGAAAGAAATTAAATATGAGGAAAAATTGTTTCTATTTTCTCCATGTACGGTAGTTGCTGCTGTTGCTGTTGTTTTTTTTGTTTTGTTTTTGTTTTGTTCTTATTTTTGGGTTTGGGTTGGTTTTTTTGTTGGTTTTTTTTTTTGCATATACTTTAAGAGAAAATATCACGAAAATCAACATTGTGTTTCGACCGACTTTAAGGAAAAGTTAGAAATACAACAAAAATAATTGTTTGCGTTGATTTAAATTTTTTTCTATTTTAAGATCGTGAATCCCACAATTATCAGATCTAACTTCTGATTTTGAGAAACTCGCTCTTCCTGGTGATTTGATTTAATTAAAGTCATATAGTTAAGCATGATAAACAAAAATAATTGACATGTTTAAAATTCTCTCTTTTAAGTTTCTCTACCGCAAGATCAGTTCTAGGCCTGGTTTAGTGTTCTCGGCCCAGATCTAGATCTAGAGTAAATCATAAACAGCATTTGCTTACCAAGCTAATAGTGAGAATTACCGCACAGGCACGGACAGGCATGCCTACACGCTAACCTGTCGTCCACAGAAATGTTTGTCTGGACAGAAATTATAGATTTACCGTAGGTCTAGTCTGGCGGAATTATTGAACCATTTGATTAATCCTTATTCGCTGAGTAAGAAAATGTTCGTAGAAAATTCGTCCTGCCTTTGTGTAATTATTTTAACAACATCCATGCTTGCCTCGCTTTGGGATTTTGTCTCATGTAAAATAAACACAGATTTAGACACAGTTAAACTAGGAAGATTTGATAGGACTTGGTCCCAGGGGAAAATGTCCCAAGATAAACAGTTTGACTGTTTGTTTGGTTGTTTATTTGTTTGTTTGGGTTTGTTTTCTATCACAGTCGTGCGCAAATTGCTTTCCAGACTAAGACGGGCAGGTTTTTGGATTGAAAAGAGAGGAGAAATAAAAGTTGTCAGTAAAAGAGAGAAACTACTGATGGTAATGTTTTCACTGACTCCAATGATAAGCTGATGAAAATGGTGTTGTTATCTTTTCACTGCTTATGGAATAGTAATAAGGATGACAATAGTGATGAGGTTATAGTGACGATGGTGATTGGGATGGTGATGATGATGATGATGATGATGGTGACGATGGTGATTGGGATAGTGATAATGATGATGATGATGATGGTGTTGATGATGATGATGATGATGATGATGATGATGATGATGATGATGATGATGATGATGATGATGATGATGATGATGATGATGATGATGATGATGATGATGATGATGATGATGATGATGATGATGATGATGATGATGATGAAGATGGAGATATTTAATTTTTTTTTCTTTATCTTTTTTTGCGGAGGCGAAGTGGAGTCAAGATAATACCAGGCTTACAAATACAAATCTATACCGATTCTACACTGATACTATTATAGCTATAGTTGCCCAGCTAGTGCTGGTACTCACTCCATACTCTCTGAAGACAGTCTCTGGTGGCCAAGCCTTGAGCCACGGTGTCCCCTCCCACCGGTCCAGGGGGGAGGGCTTGAGGGGCGGGAGGGACGGGGAAGTTCAGCAGCGGGGCCGCCCGGGGGAGGGCGGGGAGGGGCCGGGGGTAGGGCAGCATCAGGGGGTTGTCATCCATGGAGGGCGGGAGGGAGGGAAGGACGGAAGTCTGGAGGGAGGATGTATAGATAAGTTAAGAGAAGATAAAATTTACTTTCTTCATTCCTCTTGAGGAACTTTAAAATTGCCACGCCCATTATCATTAAAACAAACAAACAAACATAAATGCTTTCAATAAAGACTTAAGTGCGTACGAAAAAATTACATACATATAACATTATATATAAATGTGTGTATATATATATATATATAATTATAATACGCTAGATACATTCGTGTTTCTATATAATAGAGCAAGTATATTATCTAACATAAGTTTACAGATACGGAGAGCATTTAGGGATTTAAAAAAAAGTGTCCTTTAGAGTTACTTAAAATGTTTATCTTGTACATATTATAAAGCATCAACAAATAGAGTGTATAAAAATGGCATTATTATTTTTTAAATCACATTCTTAAAGTTTAAAAGACATAATGAATTCAACGTATAAGAATATACATAAAAATTGATATGAAAGAGATGTTGCACTTTGTTTTAGTGTTATGGTGTTGATGACGACGACGATGTTGCAGAGTAAGATAGGTATGGTGAATATAAAAGTGTCGCGGGAAATGGTGGGGATAATAATAATAATAATAATAATAATAATAATAATAATAATAATAATAATAATAATAATAATGATCGTGATGATCATGATGATCATGATCATGATGATGATCATGATAATAATAATAATAATAATAATAATAATAATAATAATAATAATAATAATAATAATAATAATAATAATAATAATAATAATAATAATAATAATAATAATAATAATAATAATAATAATAATAAAGATAAATTTCACCTGGTATATTTATCATCCTCCTAACTTTAAATGAAGCTAAAGTTTACCTTCTACATTTATTGTCCTCCTCACTGTAAATCAATATAAAAAATGCTCTTCTAATGGGACACTAGTGTCAATTTTCCAGAGCTGGGTTGGTATGTATTAAATAGTCTTAAAAATGGTCTTAATAATTATTCTTTTACTTCCATGATCAACATTATGATTATGCCCCCACGTATTTATCTTCACTAGAATCCAGAATTCTTTATAGTTCTAAACACAGAAACTACATCATTCTTTTGAAATTCTTAGCCGAAAAGATCAGTAAAATTTAGATGCTCTAAATCTAGATCTTAACCTTTAAATTTGGTAACTGAGCAACTGCTGTAAATAACTAGGCCCTAGATCTAGAATCCAAGCAACTTTTTATATAGACTCTTTACTTAGTTCTTACTCTATATCATGTTGGTCTAGATCTATTCCAGGCGGTTTTAGAATTGCCGCCGCTTACACTGTAGATCTACTTTCAGTTTCATTTCTGCCATCTTTGTCCGTTCTAAACTAACTGAGCTTACAGAAAATAGTGTTCACATTCACCTTTTTTTACGAAAATAATAATCACATTTTTACCTTTAATTTTTCTAAAAACACAATTTTCGTGAAAAATAATATTACCACTACAATCTTTAGTGCAACTTACATAAAACTTTATGCCAAATTTGACGTTACTAGGTGGTCTAGAAATGCTCGGTTAGATGGTTCTCAGTTCTTGCCCAACTGTATTATTATTATTATTATTATTATTATTATTATTATTATTATTATTATTATTATTATTATTATTATTATTATTATTATTATTATTATTATTATTATTATTATTATTATTATTATTATTATTATTATTATTATTATTATTGTTATTGTTATTATTATTATTATTATTATTATTATTATTATTATTATTATTATTATTATTATTATTATTATTATTATTATTATTATCAACACCACCATTATCATTGTTGTTCTGTTATCGTTATTTCTATTTTGTTGATCATAGCTTTATTGTCCATGTTTACTTTCTGCCTCTAGTCTCCACATTGCTCCATTAAGTAACACTACTAGATTTTTATTAAAGAAAAATTAGACCTTATTTCATTAGAATATTAACTTTTGATATATTTATGTGATTAATTAAAAGGCAAGTAAAAAAAAGAGTCAGAACTGTGGGGTGCAGTTTTGATTTTTCTTTTCTTTTTCTTTTTTTTTTTTAAATTTTTTTAAGTCTGTATTTGAGAAAAAAGAATTTATTTCGCATTTCTAATTTTTATTGGCAGGGCCATCGGTCTAGAATGGTCAAGATGAAAGCGACGGTCCTGAGTAAAGTGTGTTGATGTTCCCAAAAGGTTCACACGACGTGCCATGACGATTATCTCAATGATACCTCATCAGTTTCAAAATGTTTTGGACATAAATTTGTGCTCGTTTTGATTTCTTTTTCTTTTTCTTTTCTTTTTCTTTTTTTGCTCTGTTATAAATGACTTTTCACATTATCTTCAAAGTTAAGTATCTTGGATGATAATATTTTGTTATTTTTTTCCCCCTTGAGCATTTCTAACGCCCAGTTCTAATAATTATCATAGCCATTGCTTTGTTTTGTTTCAAAAGAAAAAAAAAAAGGAAAGAAAAAAGAAAGAAAGAAAAAAAATGATGTTGTACACAAACTTGTTTTTGAAAGGTGTTTCAAAGACGGGTGGGTTTATAATTTTTTTTTCAAAGGTATTTCAAAATTATTTCAAAATATAATTCTTTGAGAAGTTGCACATGGTCAGTCAAACATGTCTAAGCGCGCCTGTTTTGTTTTTATTATTTTTTTTTTAAATTTATTTGTATTTCACAGTGAACTTTTGTTTGTCTTTCAGTCTCCTCACATGCCATAGCGAAGATTTTATGAAAATGAGGTCTTGTTTTTCAATCTTCTGTTAACGTAGAAGATTAATATTAGTGGCTGTGTGTTTCGTCTATAGCTACAATCATATTTGTGCACAAAAAGGAAAAAAAAAGTTGTTAGATATTTAAATTTTTTTTTTTTCTGTCACATCAAAGTAGTGATTATTTTTTAATTGCCCAAACAAAACGACTAAAAAAAAATTATCTTACCATACCTGCCGCTGGAGGCCGGGGAAGACTAGACCTAGATTTAGATCTAACTTGAACAGAGGAAATACTCCTATCTGTAATGGAGCCTTAGACGAAGAGACAACGCACAACCATTCGCCTGCTGCTAGATTCCGGGCGAGGCTCTTGTTGTGTGAGCAAGATGTAGGTGTAGATGTTAACACTGTTGCTCTTACTTCTGCTAATGTTCTCGCCCCAACTGTTGACAATGCTGCTGCTGTCACTACTACTGTTGACAATGAATCGCACCTTTACGGAGCGCATTTAAAATAGTCGCCGCTCATGAATTGTCTCAAGCCTGCTCACGGGGACCCATTCAAGCGCTCACTTTCACCCGCGCACCAGGAGCGCGCAGGGGTTTGGTCTTAGCCAGCCAGCCAATCACAGACCGGGGACAAGGAGACTGCAGAGATAGGGGCGGGGCTACGGGACAGAGAGTGAGTAAAGTCAGCGGTGGTCGTGACAGGCGGGGCGGGGCGGGGCGGGGCGGGTGGAGGGAGAGAGGAAAGGTTGGAGGGATGGGGTGCGAGAGGGTGTG
>JAWDGP010005367.1:90000-117500 GCA_033675545.1 Elysia crispata | reverse complement strand
GCTTTGAGTGGTTTGAGAACCGCTGATGACAATCACTAAAGACAATGAGGCAAGCTTAGTGGACCATGAGGTTCAAATGGAAATTCATCCGCAAAGTTCCTTCATTCTTTTCAACGTAATAAAGAGTTGATTGTGATGAGACTGAATTTAAAAAAAAACCGAAGGTTTTAAATCACGACACGTTTCAGAAGTACACCTGACCCAGAGTAGCCAAAGTTGATAAGCCGGTATTGAGTTACATAGATCATCCTCAAACAATGGCCACAGCGTTTTAGTCACTGTCAGTTCAAACTGTTGTCAGACATAAGATTGTTCAGATAAAGACCTGGCAAGATAATGGACATTTTGTAACATCCGTGAAAGATAAAAATGGCTTTAGGTATCAATTTGAGCAGTGATGGTGATAATGGACCCACTATGTTTTTTTAATGTCTAGTTTGACTACAAGACCCGTGCTGCAGGGTCCGGTCCCACAGGGAGAAATTCAGTCACAGAGGAGTTGGACCCTGCAACACCTGGACGTTGCATTCAGACTACTAAACCCTTTCATCCTCCAGTTCACTTTATTAAAACTCTTCCATGCGTTTAAAAAGCTTTGCTTTCTATGGGTTTTTCTGAAAGAGCTCTACATGGTCGCGAAGTAATTAGTGGTGAGATATAATGCACCTCGTTAACAGCTACAGCTCTATATCGAAAGCTTTTGTTTTAAACACTCAAAACCTTGTAGTGACGTAAAAAGGAAAATCATGTACGGTGATAATGGTGAAAGAGTCCTCCATTATAATTTCACACAATGATACGGGAAAATTCACGAGGAAATGAATATCTTTATTAGTTTGAAAATGATACGAGTGTGTGTTCGGCAGTTTGACGTTAAGGGCTTCAAATCTACTTGGTTTTAACTCTTTTTTTTTTTTTTTGGTTTCTGTTAGTTCTGCTTTGAGGTCATATTTCTGTTATTTCTGAGTCTCCTAAGTTTCTAGGAATCTAATAAGGAGAGAGATGTTTTTTTTTGTTTGTTTTTGTTTTTGTTTTTGTTTGTTGTTTTTTTTCTTTGATGACATCATAATTTTTATTCATATAAAACCAAGCTGAAGTTTGTCTACAATATAATTCTAATGACGCTACCCTCCATTTTGACGTCACAGATGGTATTTCGTGTAATTAAACGATATGTCCAGTTTCCTCATTTCAAGACGCTGGTGGCCAAAATGGTACACAAACCATCTTGTCCAAAATCTTCACGGAATTTCCGTCTGGAGTTTGTGCTAGCTGTCAACGATGGTTTGTAATAACTGATTGTTCTTATATAGATTGATTGACAGCATGTGTGATTGATTGATTGATTGATTGATCGATTCTCGAGGAGAGGGAGGGTGAGAAGAGAAAAAAGAGAAACGGGTAACTGAGAAAAACAGAGACAGAGAGGAGGAGGAGGAGGCCAGTGAGAGGAAACGAGACAGAATGTGCTCCAAAAGAGAAAGAGAGGAAGATAAAGAGAAACGGGTAACTGAGAAGAACAGAGACAGAGAGGAGGAGGAGGAGGCCAGTGAGAGGAAACGAGACAGAATGTGCTCCAAAAGAGAAAGAGAGGAAAATAAAGAGAAACGGGTAAATTGATGATACATCCTAACGTGTCCGATACTGCAACATTGTGACCTTCGAGGTAAGTCTCAGAGATAGGATTAATCTAATCCGATAAGATAATCCAGGGATTAGCTCGGGCTGTACTAGTACATCTATTAATAATGTGTATACATTGGTTGGTTGAGTAACTCGTCTACTTCCGTTAGTTGTCAGACGCTTGTATTTTTGCTTCTTGTTTTGTTTACTGTGTCTTCCTTTTTTTTTTGTTTCTTTGTTTGTTGTTGTTTTGTATGTTTGTTTTGTTTTGTTTGTTTGCTGTTGTTTTTTGTTTTGTTTTGTTTTGTTTGTTTGTTTGTTTGTTTGTTTGTTTTTTGTTTTTTGTTTTGTTTTGTTTTGTTTTGTTTTTTTGTTTTTTGTTTTTTTTTGGGGGAGGGGTGTCTTTACATCTTGAGATTCTCCTTGAGACATGGTCGAGCTGTTACGGCGAGACTGTCTCAAACTCCAGTCCTGACAGCTACTCTAGTAATACTGTCCTAACCTGCCGCAAGCAAACTCTGTTGATTCTAAGGGCAAGTTGTCTAAAACCGCGGCCATCAGTCCTCCCAAATATTGAAATTAACGAGAAAATTAATCAATATTGATTAAAGGCCATACGTTACTTCATTACAGAGAAGGAAAGAATGTTAATATATGTAGATATAAAACCGGATACAAAACAATTGGATTTCATTTAGTATTGGACATAGAAAGACAACATAGTAAGATAGATGTATGTAATTATTTTATAGAGATTTATCCTGTCAGTTGATATTCAGATCACGTCAAACGCTCGTTGGAGAAGCGAGATTGGAATATTGATGAGGTTTTGATGATAGTCTTGTTGGAGTTGATAGGTTTTCAGCCATTTCAGACGTAGAGCTTAAACTTGTGGTACATGGAGTTAGCGTTTTGGTATGAAAAAGAGGAAAAAAGAATATTCGAAAGGAAAAAAAAGAAAGATTCGAAATTAATAATAATTATTATAGGCCTAATTTAGAACGTTAACTTTATTGCTGGGCCTCAGAAAAATAATGACAAGAGGTAAGTGAGCAAAGCAATTAAAACGAAATAAACTGATAAGATAGACTCTGCCAACGCTACTATTATAATGACTGCCACTTTTATTAAAAAGTTAAACAAAAGATCGACAGTCACGATTATAAAAGAGTGCAAAATTCACCGCCACGCTTGCTTATGACTTAATTGAGCGAACACACAAAGCCGATGGTCAAAACAGGATCATAAAAAACCTGGAGTGACATCGCAACAATACCAACAGACCCAGACAGATACAGACACGTCACGCTGAAGACGCCCGACAACAAATAAAACTGCGAGAGCTTGCGCCGTACAATTGGACACAAGTGGCTTTGCTCATCTTTTCAAGCCAATTATGATCGAACAAACCCGGAACATCAACAGATTACTTTTTTTTTTGTTTTGGTTATCTTTTGTTTGCACCCGAGAGTCAGAAGTAGGAACGGGGGGGAAGATTGGAGAGCCACAACATGTTACGGTAGCTCGAGTGCAGTACCCACCCCGTACGGCTGGAGCTAGTCTTCTGCCCTGTAGATCCTAGATCTGCCGCGCTCATCTATTATGTTTGGCTTCACGACCGCCGGCGCCGAGAATGGCCGACTCCCCGTGAACTGTAGATTATCTCCCCATATTGTGCGCCCGTTGCCCTGAAGGCTGTCTCGCCGTCACGCCTCTTCTCGCGAGACACCGACCCCGCCAGCGCAGCCAATCAGCGGCGCCGCGTGCCGGTCCGCCGCCCGGGAAGTGTGCGCCTGTCAGACGGTTAGCGTGGGGGCGGTGCACGCGTCCTGTCTGAACAGTTTTTCTGAGAGTGTCTGGTGCGTATCTTCATTTTAATGAAACAGAACATTGGTTCGGGTTTCTAAATAAAGTTATTCTATTATGTTTATGTTTTTTTCGTTACTTTTCAGACCTGAAAAGATTCTGTTCCAGCGCATGATTCAATTTGTTGCAAGTGTCTCAGTTGTTATAATAATGATAAGCAGCCTCCATAAAAAAGACGTCTGGTGATATTCTAAAATATATACAAATCAACACTCTCGAGCATAAGAAATGAAAAAAAAACGTCAGATTTTTTTTCTTAATCATTTAATATACGATAAACAAAGAATGGACTCTTAATAGTCCTCATCACGTGACTTAATCATTAAATATACGATAAACAAAGAATGGACTCTTAATAGTCCTCATCACGTGACTTAACCTGACTAGTGACAGAACCCTGTTGACATACATTATGAATAAATTTTGAATAATATGATTTAGATTATGACCTGGTTGTCGACAAAGATAAAGTTTTCACTTTAGTTAGAAGAGTAAACTAACGCGCCTGTTGAAATCTATTAGTATCATCATCATCATCATCATCATCATCATCATCATCATCATCATCATCATCATATTATTATTATTATTATTATTATTATTATTATTATTATTATTATTATTATTATTATTATTATTATTATTATTGTTGTTGTTGTTGTTGTTGTTGTTGTTGTTGTTGCTGTTGTTGTTGTTCTTTGTGTTGTTATTATAGTATAAGAATAGTAGTGGTAGTAGTAGTAGTAGTAGTAGTAGTAGTAGTAGTAGTAGTAGTAATAGTAATAGTAGTAGTTGAGT
The DNA here is from genome assembly GCA_033675545.1 of Elysia crispata. Taxonomy (NCBI): domain Eukaryota; kingdom Metazoa; phylum Mollusca; class Gastropoda; family Plakobranchidae; genus Elysia; species Elysia crispata. The sequence continues at coordinate 113,213 of JAWDGP010005367.1, read as the reverse complement.
AGTAGTAGTAGTAGTAGTAGTAGTAGTAGTAGTAGTAGTAGTAGTAGTAGTAGTAGTAGTAGTAGTAGTAGTAGTAGTAGTAGTGGTGGTGGTGGTGGTAGTAGTAGTAGTAGCAGTAGCAGCAGCAGCAGCAGCAGCAGTAGTAGTAGTAGTAGTAGTAGTAGTAGTAGTAGTAGTAGTAGTAGTAGTAGTAGTAGTTGTAGTAGTAGTAGTAGTAGTAGTAGTAGTAGTAGTAGTAGTAGTAGTAGTAGTAGTAGCAGTAGTGATGGTTGTTGTAGTAGTAGTAGTAGTAGTAGTAGTAGTAGTAGTAGTAGTAGTAGTAGTAGTAGTAGTAGTAGTAGTAGTAGTAGTAGTAGTAGTTCTAGTAGTAGTAGTTTTTGTTGTTGTTGTTGTTGTTGTTCTTGTAGTATCTTTGCAATCACCATGACCATCATTATCACCTTGATTATTATTATTATTATTATTATTATTATTATTATTATTATTATTATTATTATTATTATTATTATTATTATTGAATAAAGTATTCAATGTTTGACCATGCTTATGAGACCCTTGCGAATTTTTAGATTTTTTACATTTCCTTTGTCACAGACTCGATTGAAAACTAAATACATGTACATACATGCATAATCTAACACTGAACGTCCCAACTTCCGGCGGTGTGTAGAGACACCTCTAGGGCGCGTGTCAGAACTGAAACCAGAAACCGTGGGCAGAGAACTACAGGGCACTGAGTCTGCTCAATGTTGCAAAAGATCAAGTCGGGGCGTCAAATGTCGCAGTCGGTAGGGCGCTGGCTGGCATTACGGAGGTCTGGAGTTTGATTCCTGGGTGAGATAAAGAACAGGATCCCGTGTAACCAGTCCAATCTTGGCTTAATGAAAAGTTGTTGTCTGCGTCTAAGATATTGCGGAAAACTTCGGTAATTTGAAACCCCTAAAAGAATGTTAAGACTTAGGGAAATGACATTCTCAATCATTTCGTGGCGCCATCTCTGTAGAGGGATTGCGATATCACAACGAGTTAAGGTACATAGTTAGAAGTCATGAGCTCTATGTTTATGTTGCTGTTTGCATATTAAACAATAGCGTCTGCAAGAGCCCATATTGGTGTGAACTTTGTAGTAAAAAAAAAAAAAGAGAAATATATAACGTGCGTATTATAAAAAAAATTCACAATAAACTTATTTTATTCTGCTTAGATTTTCGAAATGCTTCTGATTGTTGAACAGAACTCACGACTTCCAACAAAGAGACACAACTTTTTTGTGAAATCACATTCCCTATATTTCCGTATCAAGACTTAAAAAGGATCCACTGACGTAAGATGCTAGGAAGCTTCTAGAAACTGGCAGTTACGCAGAGAATGAGACAGAAAAATATTAATGGATGAAATAAAGAGGTCGGTTTGGTCCATATCGTACATTAATATTTTCCTGAAAGTGTGAAATGACCGAAATTTTTGCAAGAATTCTACTTTGATTACATTTTTGTTTTCTTTAGTTTTTCACTCCTCTCTCACAGGAGAATAAAAGAAGCTGATTTTATAAAATCACAATCTATTGATAAATGCTATTAGTCACTCATTATTGTGCTGATAAAAAATAAGAATAGGAAACTACTATTTTGTAAAAAAAAAAATAAATAAACATTTATTATCATGTAGGTTTGAATAACTGCGCGGATAAGAAAGGTGGTGCACTTTTATGCACTGAATACGTTTAAAAGGATCTAAAACAGATTGGGAACGGACAGAATCAGCCAAAGTAGTGCGCCGTTCAGTCATCTTGTTAGTACCTTCCTACTACCGTAGTCACTAAACCAACTTTTTATCTTCATCCAATAACATTTTACTGTTTCATTCTCTCTGCAAGTCTGCAGGTAACTAGTCGCTTAGCCATGTTGGTGGTGAAAAGGCGTACCTGGTACTCAAAGTTAGATCTAGATCCAAGTGGTGGATCTTATCGAAAAATAGATTTAAACTTAATAAAGTAAGATGGTCGATATTGATCCATATAAAAGTTTCCCATAATATTGATATGATGTTTTTCACGTTGAAAACGAAATCATATTTTGAGGTGTTTTGCTGAAACTTATTATGAAAGTATTGAATATGTTGATCTTTAAGAAAGGTTTCAAGAAAGAGTTGGTCAAGGCTAAATGTACATGCATTTCCACTTTTTGAAATAAAGTTTTATAAGGTTATTTTATTCAGTAAAGAAGTTTTTTTTTTTTCTATTCTGTCAAATCAGAATTTATATGTCACGAGCTGAGATAAGTTCTTAGAAGATAAAGCAACTTATCATCATCATCATCATCATCATCATCATCATCATCATCATCATCATCATCATCATCATCATCATCATCATCATCATCATCATCATCATCATCATCATCATCACGATCATCATCATCATCGTCATCATCATCATCATCATCATCATCATCATCATCATCATCATCATCACGATCATAATTCTGATGATGATGATGATGATAATAATAATAATAATAACAATAATAATAATAATAATAATAATAATAATAATAATAATAATAATAATAATAATAATAATAATAATAATAATAATAATAAACCTAGTCATCTACAATTTTCGGATTATCATCGCAGAAGTGGTCGTCATTACTTTCATCAAAGCTGAGCTCAGCCTATATCCTCATCGAAATATTTACTGTAATAATGTTCCCCCATTTATTTTTGGGTAACAGATAACTGTTTAGACAATCTTCGCTCCTCAAAACCCAGCTATTATTATAATGAGCTGCACCAATCAGTCTTCGCAATGATTGAAACCTGGAGACAATCAGACGAGGAAATTCTCAAGAAATGTTCCATGGCACTTAAAAACAAAGGCATCTATTATTAATTCGACTGGTTCACAGGTATACGAAACACCTTTAGTTTTAGTCACTGATGCAAAAATCCATCATAATGGGTGGATCCTGCTGGTTGGATCATAATGGGTACCTGGATGGATCATGATGGGTGTATAATGGTGGTTGGATCTTCATGGATACCAAGGTGGATCATAGTGGATGGATCAGGCTGGATTGATCATGATAGATGGATCATGATGGATGGTTCAGGGTGGATGGATCCGGATAGATGGATCATTATTGGTGGATCATGATGAATAGATCATGATGGATGGGTCATGGTGGATGGTTCAGGATGGATGGATCATGGTGGATGGATCATGATGGATGGTTCAGGATAATGGATCATGATGGATGGATCCGGATAGATGGATCATTATTGGTGGATCATGATGAATAGATCATGATGGATGGGTCATGGTGGATGGTTCAGGATGGATGGATCATGATGGATGATAAAAGTATTGAATATCTTCCGCTTGATTATTCCTTCATGTATTAGAGTGAATTATGACTATCTCAGGCCTCCGTGTGGTATAACTGACCAAGTAGCTAGATCTCTAAACTGTGACCCAGAAGACTCGAGACCGGATCCTATCAGCCCGCCTGGAGACAGGTCGTGGACAAAGTTGGAAGATTAAGATTCGGTTAAACTTCGTCATTTTGATACCAATCTGGACTTTTGATAAAAAAGAAAGTAGGCGTTGTCTGTTTTATTCTGTGTAGACTGATTTGAACTTGACCCAAAAAAAAAATTTTTTTTCAATGAGTGAAGCAAGCTTCATGAAAGAACTTTGTTTTTCTTTCTATCATCAAAGGAGTCAAATGACAAGCATGTCTAGATTATTCCAGAACATTCAGGTTACCTTGTTTCAACAAGTGTTGACAAACACAAGGAATGGCAGGTGGACAGAGGTCATTTTTGTTTAGAAAAGATCGGTGTATAATGTTTGAGTTGAAACGTTGTTATAACCCGTCCACATTTATTGTAAGATGATATACCGATATTTTTTGCACATCAAACGAGAAACCACCTTTAATCGCGTAAGGTTTGAAAACAAAGGATTCTAAACTCTCTAACCAACATAATTCTAGCTCGAAACCGACAAATAAGACGAAAGACATGAAAGTGCCTGGTCTTGTCTCGGCAAGGCGATGGGTGCCGCATCGAGGCGCCGGTTCGATCCCTGTTCATTCCACCCGTCCTTATGTTTTCACGTCTTTCGTCCTATTTGTTGGTCTCGAGCTAGATCTAGGTTTGTGGTTGATTTTTTTTATACTTCTTATTTCTTTATTTTTAGTCACTTTAGATCCTTAGATCTAGCTTCGTCTGAGTCAACCTCTATCGTTGTTTGACTGCTTTCTTTTTTTTCTATAACCAATATAATGGGATTCGAACCCTCCGAAGAATCCGTCCTGAAAGTCTTAAAACACTCAGTCTATCCACCGACCACCCAGGCGCTCTTTTGTACATTCAGGCTGAAAACCGGCTCGGGATCAAAGCGTTAAACAATTGTTACAATCATCACCACTTTGCATCATCGAGTAGATCTTGTTTATCAACTCACTCGACACCATGAGCTCGCTAGCTCACTCGCGCGTGTGCCCGCTCATTAACTTCATTAAATCGACATTAATTTCTGACCTATGAGAGTTTTTGTTCGATACTTAAGTCTAACAGTTCATTGTTCTAAGCTTGCAAGTCTCGCAAGTCTTTGTGAACTCAGCTTTTGTTGTTTTTAAACTGCTTAAAACTAAACTATACTCATCGCGGTTTTATGTTGATGATAGAACTATGAAAAGGTACTTTTATGAACTTTTGGTAACGATCTCTAATTGTTCTAAGTTGTGTGCGCATCCATGCTTTATAAAACTCACTGGGTAATAATTTAAAGCTTTGAATAAATAAATAAATAAATTTTTTAATAATTATGAACTGCCAAGTATTAACCATATTCAGTAAGCTTGGGCGCCACACCAATTCAAAAGAGTAGATCTAATCAATATTACTACATTGTTTGATCCTCTCTATCTGAAATCAATTAAGCTGGCTCGATGCACCAACAGCTGGGACTATTGAACACACCTCTAGTATTGTTGTTATTACTATTATAATATTATGTGAGGCCAATCTTCGTCATTAGTATGTTCAACCTGCTACGTCTTGTTGTTGTTCCTGCAGTTAGTGCGTCTTTTGTTGCTGCCGTCGCCTTCCCTAACACCATCGTCGTCTTCGTGGTTTTTCTCATTCATTGTCTTTTTTGTTTTTTCAATGCTTTGTGGGTTGCTGTTGTTGTTGTTGTTGTTGTTTTTTTGGTTTTTTTTTAACCGCTGTGAAAATACTTACTCGTTATCGCAGTTGTGATCTTTCTATTTACTTTATATTTTCTCCTCAACTGATACTTATTATTTTCCAAGATTCAAGATAATATGCACTTTTTTTTCCTTTTTTTTTTTTTTTAAGGGTTTTTTGTTTTCTTTTAGTTTTTTGTTTTTCGTTCGTTGTTGTTTTTTTTTTGTTTTTTTTTTTGTTTTTTTTGGGCGTCGCTACAAATTGTTTTTCCCTTTTCCTCATTAATTTATAAGCGCTTAGTAATACGTTTTTTTCTCTTATCATTTGTATTTTACACCACTTCGATCACTTTTTTCTAAAACAGATGCCAAAGCAGTGGCCGAGAATTATATATTGTACAACATCCAAGAGAACAGGAGGAGAACTAGACGAAGATGTTGCTAGCTTAACTCCCCTAGCTGGTGACTAGCAGTTTAACTGGTATTTGGAAATTTCAGTCCACTCAACCCACGTGACGCAAGATGCCGAAAATAGACATCCACGATGAAAGTTTTCTGGCAGTAGCACCAAACACTCCCGCACTAGTATTTCATAGTCAATTCAACAAAAGACGTTCAAATCTTATTCTTTTTTCAACCCAAAAACATGACGCCAATATTCGAGGAAATTTATGGAAAGATGAACATTGATAACTTCAACTTTTTAAGGTTATATCTATTTATGACAAGGTCCAGAATCTAGATCAAGATCTAACTTTGAGTTCTAGGACTGAACGGCTCTTCACCGTCATCATGGCGGAGCGTCTAGTTACCGGCAGGTGTGCAGAGAATGAGACAGACAAATAGTATTAGTTGCGGTGAAGAGGTCGGATTAGTCAATATAATTTTTTTATTTTTTTTTGTATTGTTATCAGAAAGCCTTTTTCCACGGTAGTTTCAGCAAAAATGTAAAAAGGATAAATAAAAAAAGAAAACAAGTATCGAAAAGTCGAGTGGCTGCCCAAGTTCTATTTTTGGACGTACTTTCTTTCATCCCCAAAATGCAGATTTATTGTACAGTGGAAAACAAGAGAAAGTTGCAGTTTACCAATTACAATAACCACGATGATCGCTGTATGTAGGAACAATCGAACCCGAATTCTCTCATTCACAGGTTCTACACGCCGATGGCTCGACAGCGTCATAACGATTAGAGCTTTAATGATCGATTTGAATAGTAATTGTTTTAACATATCCTTATGATATGAACTCAATAATAATAAAAAAATTATTAAAAAAAAAATTAAAAAAAAATTGTGATAAGTTAGGAATTAAGTTCGGAAAATTAAAAAAAAATCAATTTACATATTAAGTCATAATTGTTGTAGACTTAATTACAATGAAAAGAAAATATGTAAAAATTAATACGCCAGGCGATATGGTAACAGAATAGAAACAATGCAAATGAATAAAATTTATGAAAGATCTGTCGCCAAGTATAAGAAAAAGAATGGAAAGTTGAGAGAGAGAGAGAGAGAGAGAGAGAGAGAGAGAGAGAGAGAGAGAGAGAGAGAGAGAGAGAGAGACAGACAGACAGACAGACAGACAGACAGACAGACAGACAGACAGACAGACAGCAGCTTCGTCTGTCTCAGCCTCTAACGTGGTTTGACTGCCTTCTTTATTTCTATATTCATTTATGCTTTTCAGTCAAATGGCATCTTTCTAAGATCCGTTAGAGGCTAGTTTGTTTATGTCCTGTAAAAATATGGACTTGATCGTTCTTAGCGATTCAACCTCTTAGTCTATTCAAGCCAGCATGAAAGTCACTGTTCCTGAAGCATCTATTTTTGTAGATGCGGATAGCTCAGTGGTTAAGTGCCTGGTCTTGTCTCGGCAAGGCGATGGGTGCCGCATCGAGGCGCAGGTTCGATCCCTGTTCATTCCATCTGTTGTAATGTTTTCACGTCTTTCGTCTTATTTGTCGGTCTCGAGCTAGATCTAGGTTTGGGGTTGATTTTTCTATACTACTCATTTCATTATTTTCAGTCACATGCATCTTTAGATTCTTAGATTTAGCTTCGTCTGGTGGTTTGACTGCTTTCTTTATTTCTATATTCAGACAGGCAGACAGACAGGTAGAAAAGGTCAGAGATCAATGGAGGGAAAGACATTGATTAAGAGAGACAGAGACAGTTAGACACACAGACGGACAGAGACGGAGACGGACTGTAAATCAAACAGAAGAAAGACAGCAAACAGGCAGACTAATAAACAGACAAACCTTAAAGTTAATTACAACACAATTTTTTTTCCTTACATCTGTGTACTTTTATTTTCTCTATATAATCATTCATAATAATTATGTGCATCATCATAATTAATTTTATACTTTGAAAAATCCCTTTCCTTAATCACCTATAAAAACGTTTCCACTCCCTTAAGCTGTAATTTATACTTATAAAAACCCCTTTGCTTATCTACCTGTGACAACCTATACGGTGTTACCGACTGGTTGACAGCTGAGGTGAAGGTGATATCACCAATCCGTACATGGGTTGTTCGAGGGATGTTTTTACAGTCTAGGCTTTTTATAAACACAATCCTTAAAAAATAGTAATAAACATCATGATAGATCCGTAATAATTATTTTATATCAAGTTTTTTTAACAGTTCCAGCAATTCATTGGTCCAAAGTTTGCGTTGCTCTGGACGATGTATAAGTTGTTGTTGTTGTTGTTGTTGTTCTTATTTTGAAGTTAGCCTGAAATTATTTTCTTCCATGTCGTATTTCCGATTTGTTCATTTGACCTGGCGACCATGATGCTTGTGTTATGTAAAGATGTTTTAACAGTCATATCGTGGTTTGAGGTCCTCGATCACCTTTCTCTGTGGTTGAATTCCACATTGTTGCTGTCTAAGCTGTCAGCTGCTGAAACAGCTCCGTGTGGCTGTTGTGGTGGACAGTCTCCCACTTGCCGATCCATGGCCCCGTGATGCGGGTGTCGAACTGACCATCGTCCGCGCCTTCCTGTAAAGAGAGAGAGAACTGACTCAACAAGGTAGGCGTAGTAAGGTGAGACCACAGTCAGTGAAGGTTTTTTGAGGTTTATTCGTGCAGTGGGAAACCTCGAGATCTAAGGTGCGTGAGTCTAGATAGAAAGAACTGATTCAACAACAGATTGTTCCCGGCTTGAATATCCCTCTCTCTCTTTCTCTTTCTCTCTCTCTCTCTCTCTCTCTCTCTCTCTCTCTCTCTCTCTCTCTCTCTCTCTCTCTCTCTCTCTCTCTCTCTCTCTCTCTCTCGCTCTTCTCCGTCTCTCTCTTTCTCTCTCTCTCTCTCTCTCTCTCTTTCTCTCTCTCTCTCTCTCTCTCTCTCTCTCTCTCTCTCTCTCTCTCTCTCTCTCTCTCTCTCTCTCTCTGTCTCTCTCTCTCAGGTATAATTTTGTATTATTATAACCTTTTTTATGTTTCATTATCTAATTTAGTTTCAACTGTCTTCTCTTTTACTTTTATGGCTTATAAGCTAAAAATTTTACGTCTGCAAGTTTGTTTTTTTCCTAATGACATTTATTAGTTTCACCCAAATTCGTGTACTACAATGACCTATGTCGTAATAAATATGAAACTTAAACTTGTAACCTTACCCCCCCCCCCTTTTTTTTCCCCCCAACAACACACACTTACACACTACACACGTGTAAACCTTTCGCTATCATCTATGCACGCCTCATACCTAGAGACATGAGCTTTAACACAAAACCAATATCGCTGCCAACCTTATTTTATCGTCTGTTTATTATTGCGTCTCTTCTCTCTTTTTATTACTGCATTTCAAACACAAGAAGAAACATAACGGTAATATTCAAAAAGTTTGCTTACACAAGCTGCTTTAGCATACTGTTTCTTCCAGACTTCCTTCCGGTCCACGGAGAAGAATTTCTCCCAGTCGGGTTCGAGGCTAGGCTGGTCAGGTGACCGGAAGAGGACACCATCTTGGATGTTGTAAAAGCCGTAGTTGTGGTGGGGGGATTGCCATCTTAGATCTACACTCCAGCGAACTTGGTTCGAAACATTTGGGAGACTAAAGGAGGTATCAAAGAAGTATGTGAGTTTGGATGAGTGGAAGAGAAAGATAGAAAGAGCGTGGATAGAACAATAATTAACCGATGCTGAAAGAGTGTGAGGAAGCTTTTTAAGGCGCATTTTTTCAGAAAACAACATATTATTGGAGAAAAATGATTGCCTTGAGTCAATTTATCAAGTTAAATATTCGAATAATCTATTTTGAACAGAAGCTATTTCAAATTCGATTATTTTTTTTTTAATGTGTGTGTGTATGTGTGTGTGCTTTTTCGCTTCGCATTTTTTTTATGTCACATGCTGTCGTAAATCATGTTCAAGTCACAATCCAAGATTTATGACCATAAAATTAATATTTATCTTATCTCACCTCATCTAACAAGATTTTAATATTAATTTGTCTTTAATGAACCTTGTCTCCCACGAGCAAAATGATAATGACTCTTGTTTTATCAAGTTGCTACTGCGAACCTTTCGATCTGACATCTCGCAGGAATATCTGTACGTATGTCCATTGGCGAATAATTATCATCTGAAGTACTTAAGCTAGATACGCCGCTAGCGACCTGTTCTAAAGTTATTCCACATCCGTAGGTCCGTCCATATTTGTTGCTAAATAACATAAAAATTGTCCTGTATGAGATTTTTTGTAAATATGTAAAAAAAAAATTGCTAATCAACAGCCGCTGCAGTCTCTTGCAATTTAGCATTGAAATCCAGTTGATTATTGCAATTTATATATTGTAAAAAAAAAAAAAAAACATAAATGATGGATGCTCTTGAAAGGGAGTTTTCGTTTTAATTTCGTCCTTTTAGATGAAATTTGTGGGAGTAAATATTAGCTTAAGACCGCTTGTAATTACCTGTTGGGGAACTCTTTGTGCTCTCAATAGAGAGAAAAAGTGAGACGTCACTGACGGTTCTAAACATATCGACAACATTCTGAGCCAGGCTGAATCATCTCCCATCAGACATGAATTTTTTTTTTTATATAATTTATTCGAGTTGGGTCCCATAACAGAGCAAAAGTTGTGTTAGTTGTTTCATCTGCTCGCTAGACTTAGGGCTTTCTTGCTTTTGATTGTAGTAAACTACAGGGAGGTTGTTTTTTGTGACCCGCCGTTGTAAGGGCATGTGTATGTGTGTGTGGGGGGAAAAAAAGGGAGGGGGGGGCGTGGAGAAAGAGTGAAATCATGACCAATTTTTTATTACGAAGAATAACTCATGTTGTAAAGACCCAAATCTATTTATAGATCTCTGAAAACATTCGCAATCATGTTGGATAAAATAAATTGGCAGCTGGGAATTCCCGTAAGGTAGATCACCTGTTGGCACTACTAATATTTCTAATAAGCATTTAAACGGCTCTATAAATAGATTACAGAAGTAAGGAAAAAAACAGATAGCTATTTTTGTAAAACCCTACTCTATTTATAGATACTTCTAAACATTCACTATAATTTTTTTATAGGTTTAAATAAATGCGCAGCTAGGAATTCCCGCAAGTCAGTGCACCTTTAAGTATTTCTTGCGGGAACTTATAATCTTCTAAAAGCCCTTTACAAAATTCTTTTAGTTCATTAGGAAAGACAGAACTAACTGATGTCTAGCACATTCTTTTTTGTTAGATTGTATGGCTGTAGACGAGTATAGTAGCGGGTTGTGAGAGTTCACTGAACTAATTTCCACTTTTTGAAATGAACTTCCTGATGGGTGTTACAGGGTGAGTTCATCTGTCAGACCTCACGTTGACACAGTACATCTGGTCTAACGGGAAAGACAGAATCGATGCCAAATTTGATTTATTTAATGCACTTTTAAATTAGGATGCAATGACCAATTTGAAGTTTAATGTTAGTAGATGTGCACAAGCCAGCACGTGTCATGAACGCAGGTAATCTGCATTTCACCCACTGAAAATCTGAAGGCCAAGTCCTTGTTTTGTAGTAGCGGCACCGCATCGTCTATTTTTAGATCAATGACAAAAAAATTCACAACCATTAAGAGGCAAAAAGCACTATCCTACTGTGTCCTTGAGTTATGACGCGCTTTTGCGCATTAACCTAACGGGTGTTTTCCTTTCCGTGTTGTGTTTAAAATTATTAGGAATTTTATTTTATTTTTATTAAAATGCAATCATGCCAGCATAAATTTTAATGTTTATCAAGAAAGCGCAGGCAAGTGTAAGTGTTTCAGATATTGTGATAGTGTCAGATTGGGATACACTCGGCAGGCAAAAAAACTAGGACAGTATTACCATAAAACTTTTTTTAAATTTTTTTGACAAGCTAGTGACTGCGGTTGTTGCCGTCAGAGTCCGTAAACAGATGTGGTGATTTTTTTTTATAATCTCAACGCCCCCACACGACACGCCTGGTTGGTTTCCTGTCAAACCGCTGACAGCGGGACCACAACCACGCTGGGTTCGAATCCTGGTGGAGACCTAGATCTAGATACTCCAGGGAATATTCATAGAACGCGATGCAATCTAATTTGTTTTTTTGTTTTTTTGTTGTTCAAGTTTTTTTTTAAATAAGAAACGATTTGATACATCGACAGTGTTCTGCAATACTATCTCAAGTCCATTTTTGTGTGAAAATAACTTTTTTTTTTTAATTTCTGCTTACTTGGGTATCTTGCGCGGGGTTCTCTCAAAACATTATAACGGTGCCTTGATTAGTTTTGAATCTATGACCTAGAAACTAACTATCTTAAGAAACCAACTATCTTAAGAAACTAGCTATCTTAAGCAACCAACTATCTTAGAAACCAACTATCTTAAGAAACCAACTATCTTAAGAAACCAATTTTCTTAAGAAACCAGCTATCTTAAGAGTTCAGCTATCTCAAGAAACCAGCTATCTTAAGAAACCAACTATCTTAAGAAACGTTATGATTTTCCCTGAAGTGACAAGTATCGCATGCTTTGCATGAGATACCGAGTTAATCCAACAATTTTGTGGAAAGATTTGTTCTTTGAGTTTGCCAACTGTAAGTGCTCTAAAATCAATCTTCTTTGTCTCCTGTAAAATTTTCCTAACGAGACATGAGATAGTATTGCAGAACACAGTCAACAGAATGATGGGAATGGTCGGAGTATATTAAAGAGAGTTCATGTCTATAAAATCTATCGGTTTAAGAAATTAAAAAAAAAAAACCACTTTTATTATTACACCTAGGCTAAAACAAGGCCAAATTATATGCTGTTCACAAGACCGCTTTGGTTTGGTCAAAAAAAAAACAAAAAAAACCTTCCTTCCAAGAAATTGAATGAAAAGAATGTGAACGAGGCTTTCTAATATACAAGCCAAGTCACTGAAGTGAACAAACTTTAGCATGTTTGAGTTACAGTAATCTATATCGTTTCACTATTTGGCAGAGTTAGGACAGCTAGATGTTTTTGTTGTGTAAACCTGTAGGCTGAATTATAAGTGCATTCTGAGTTCCTAACTATGCCCAAAAGTTGAAAATCCAAACAGAAAAGCAAAAACACCACACTTGGAGGACAACTTGGTAATTATAAAGGATCCAAAAAGGACGCGTGTGTGTCTGTCAATAGTGTGAAGCAGGGTCTAAAAAGAGACAGGCACAAAAGTTGAAAGAAATAGATTATTTTAACTCAAACATGCTAAAGTTTGTTTACTTTGGTAACTTGGCCAGCAATTTAAGAATGTGAACCAAATGGAGGTTCACCGATGTCCTAGCAGATTTTTGGGTTTATTTTTGAATCATCGCTCACCTTCGGTGCGGGATGAGGTTGTTGAACAAAATGAAGCTGCCATAGGGCACGGGTTCGGTGACGATGTCTCTCTCCAGGTCCACGCCTGCAACAAGAGTGGTCAACAACCAAGTCAACATGAAGACAATAGTGGCGCAGTAAACAGCCATTCGGATTGGAGATCCGGGGCTTGTCGGTTTGGTTCTGACCACAGCTTATGTCTCAGCTACTCACAAAATCAAAATTAGTTGTAAATTGGGTATTAGGCGACAGACGGTGCAAGAAATTAAAAAAAAAAAAAGTATATTTTTACCAAACAGAATTTTACAGGAAGTTGATTTGGTGTGAAAACGATTTCCGAGAGCGTGGTCAAACATTCTCTTGAGAAAAACGATGATTTGTTTGTTGTTTTGATCACTTCTTGCCCTATTTGCAATCACAATTGTGCCGTTAGCTTGTCCCAGCGTTATCAGCATCATAACAAATATCCAATTGAAAGCGAGTTGTTGACAAGGGAAAATCTTCCTATAGAGCCTCCCATGTTTTTCTGGTCTGGTATAAAACTCCAGATATGAAAAAAACCCTATTACATTCGTGAGCAAACGTCTGTCCCTAGCATCATCGTCACCATCGTTATCAACATCAGTACCGCAAGCACCACTACAACAACGACCACTACAGTCTATCTCTCATGTTATCCTCCTGCAGCATGATGTACCAGGTTGGTCCAGCACAACACTCGTGAACTGCCACCTTTCCTTAGCACCATCATCATCATTATTATCACCACCTCTACAACAACCACCGCCCTAGGCTACCCACCCAGCGTGTCTCTCATGTTATCCTCCTGCAGCATGATGTACCAGGCTGGTCCAGCACAACACTCGTGAACTGCCACCTTTCCTTAGCACCATCATCATCATCATCATTATTATCACCACCTCTACAACAACCACCACCCTAGGCTACCCACCCAGCGTGTCTCTCATGTTATCCTCCTGCAGCATGATGTACCAGGTTGGTCCAGCACAACACTCGTGAACTGCCACCTTTCCTGAACGGTGCCCTCTCCTGGCCAACTGCGGGGACAGATAAAAAAAAACAATTGATAAGTCGCTGACTTCTTACGTCTTGATATAACTCTTACACTACAGATAATTTGAAGGGACTTTAAGCTCTAGAAGTGTATAGAACAGTTTTTTTTTTTTGAAAAGAGAGACTCTCGATGAATAAAAAATGTAATGATACATGTTTGATTTTTTTTTAGGTTTATGTAGCTGAATGAGAAATAATGCTTGGTTGTACTCATTATATTAGATTATAATTATTTAGATGGTGCTAAAATATGCTATATTACCCATCAATCTTGGTTATAATTCCCTCTCCCTCACCCTAACTTTCCTTATTTTCATAGAGTATAAAATCAGGTTTTAGGTGGTGGTCATTGGAATCGTCCAGTGTTCAAATTACCCATACCACGACTCAAGGTAGAGTCTCAAACACCACACGTTTGACCCTACCTCGTCTAGCAGAAGTTTTCTATAAACCTAACAGCAGGAAGTCTTGAAATGATGTGGCACTAACATATACTGAGAACAAGCTCAACATCCACAAAAACTGCTTTCGTAAAGAAAGATTTTTTTTAAATTGGGAATTTGAAAGAACTACAGCAAATGCATGGATTATATCAACACATGTTAGAGATAGTGTTACCTGTAGAGTTTCATTCTCCGGTGTAATGCATGGATTATATCAACACACTGTTAGAGATAGTGTTACCTGTAGAGTTCCATTCTCCGGTGTAATGCATGGATTATATCAACACACTGTTAGAGATAGTGTTACCTGTAGAGTTCCATTCTCCGGTGTAATGCATGGATTATATCAACACACTGTTAGAGATAGTGTTACTGACCTGTAGAGTTCCATTCTCCGGTGTAATGCATGGATTATATCAACACATTGTTAGAGATAGTGTTACTGACCTGTAGAGTTCCATTCTCCGGTGTAATGCATGGATTATATCAACACACTGTTAGAGATAGTGTTACCTGTAGAGTTCCATTCTCCGGTGTAATGTATGGATTATATCAACACACTGTTAGAGATAGTGTTACCTGTAGAGTTCCATTCTCCGGTGTAATGCATGGATTATATCAACACATTGTTAGAGATAGTGTTACCTGTAGAGTTCCATTCTCCGGTGTAATGCATAGATTATATCAACACACTGTTAGAGATAGTGTTACCTGTAGAGTTCCATTCTCCGGTGTAATGCATGGATTATATCAACACATTGTTAGAGATAGTGTTACTGACCTGTAGAGTTCCATTCTCCGGTGTAATGCATGGATTATATCAACACACTGTTAGAGATAGTGTTACTGACTTGTAGAGTTCCATTCTCCGGTGTAATGCATGGATTATATCAACACACTGTTAGAGATAGTGTTACTGACCTGTAGAGTTCCATTCTCCGGTGTAATGCATGGATTATATCAACACACTGTTAGAGATAGTGTTACTGACCTGTAGAGTTCCATTCTCCGGTGTAATGCATGGATTATATCAACACACTGTTAGAGATAGTGTTACTGACCTGTAGAGTTCCATTCTCCGGTGTAATGTATGGATTATATCAACACACTGTTAGAGATAGTGTTACCTGTAGAGTTCCATTCTCCGGTGTAATGCATGGATTATATCAACACACTGTTAGAGATAGTGTTACCTGTAGAGTTCCATTCTCCGGTGTAATGCATGGATTATATCAACAAACTTTTAGAGATAGTGTTATCTGTAGAGTTCCATTCTCCGGTGTAATGCATGGATTATATCAACACATTGTTAGAGATAGTGTTACCTGTAGAGTTCCATTCTCCGGTGTAATGCATGGATTATATCAACACATTGTTAGAGATAGTGTTACTGACCTGTAGAGTTCCATTCTCCGGTGTAATGCATAGATTATATCAACACACTGTTAGAGATAGTGTTACCTGTAGAGTTCCATTCTCTGGTGTAATGCATGGATTATATCAACACGTTGTTAGAGATAGTGTTACTGACCTGTAGAGTTGCATTCTGCGGTGTAAAGTATGGATTATATCAACACACTGTTAGAGATAGTGTTACTGACCTGTAGAGTTCCATTCTCCGGTGTAATGTATGGATTATATCAACACACTGTTAGAGATAGTGTTACTGACCTGTAGAGTTCCATTCTCCGGTGTAATGTATGGATTATATCAACACACTGTTAGAGATAGTGTTACCTGTAGAGTTTCATTCTCCGGTGTAATGCATGGATTATATCAACACACTGTTAGAGATAGTGTTACTGACCTGTAGAGTTCCATTCTCCGGTGTAATGTATGGATTATATCAACACACTGTTAGAGATAGTGTTACTGACCTGTAGAGTTCCATTCTCCGGTGTAATGCATGGATTATATCAACACACTGTTAGAGATAGTGTTACTGACCTGTAGAGTTCCATTCTCCGGTGTAATGTATGGATTATATCAACACACTGTTAGAGATAGTGTTACCTGTAGAGTTCCATTCTCCGGTGTAATGTATGGATTATATCAACACACTGTTAGAGATAGTGTTACCTGTAGAGTTGCATTCTGCGGTGTAAAGTATGGATTATATCAGCACACTGTTAGAGATAGTGTTACCTGTAGAGTTTCATTCTCCGGTGTAATGCATAGATTATATCAGCACACTGTTAGAGATAGTGTTATTGACCTGTAGAGTTCCATTCTCCGGTGTAATGCATGGATTATATCAATACACCGTTAGAGATAGTGTTACTGACCTGTAGAGTTCCATTCTGCGGTGTAATGTATGGATTATATCAACACATTCTTAGAGATAGTGTTACCTGTAGAGTTCCATTCTCCGGTGTAATGCATGGATTATATCAACACACTGTTAGAGATAGTGTTACTGACCTGTAGAGTTCCATTCTCCGGTGTAATGCATGGATTATATCAACACATTGTTAGAGATAGTGTTACTGACCTGTAGAGTTCCATTCTCCGGTGTAATGTATGGATTATATCAACACACTGTTAGAGATAGTGTTACTGACCTGTAGAGTTCCATTCTCCGGTGTAATGCATGGATTATATCAACACATTGTTAGAGATAGTGTTACCTGTAGAGTTCCATTCTCCGGTGTAATGCATAGATTATATCAACACATTGTTAGAGATAGTGTTACCTGTAGAGTTCCATTCTCCGGTGTAATGCATAGATTATATCAACACACTGTTAGAGATAGTGTTACCTGTAGAGTTCCATTCTCCGGTGTAATGCATGGATTATATCAACACATTGTTAGAGATAGTGTTACTGACCTGTAGAGTTCCATTCTCCGGTGTAATGCATGGATTATATCAACACACTGTTAGAGATAGTGTTACCTGTAGAGTTCCATTCTCCGGTGTAATGCATGGATTATATCAACACACTGTTAGAGATAGTGTTACTGACCTGTAGAGTTCCATTCTCCGGTGTAATGCATGGATTATATCAACACACTGTTAGAGATAGTGTTACTAACCTGTAGAGTTCCATTCTCCGGTGTAATGTATGGATTATATCAACACGTTGTTAGAGATAGTGTTATTGACCTGTAGAGTTCCATTCTCCGGTGTAATGTATGGATTATATCAACACACTGTTAGAGATAGTGTTACCTGTAGAGTTCCATTCTCCGGTGTAATGTATGGATTATATCAACACGTTGTTAGAGATAGTGTTACCTGTAGAGTTTCATTCTCCGGTGTAATGTATGGATTATATCAACACACTGTTAGAGATAGTGTTACCTGTAGAGTTCCATTCTCCGGTGTAATGCATGGATTATATCAACACACTGTTAGAGATAGTGTTACCTGTAGAGTTCCATTCTCCGGTGTAATGTATGGATTATATCAACACACTGTTAGAGATAGTGTTACCTGTAGAGTTCCATTCTCCGGTGTAATGTATGGATTATATCAACACACTGTTAGAGATAGTGTTACTGACCTGTAGAGTTCCATTCTCCGGTGTAATGTATGGATTATATCAACACACTGTTAGAGATAGTGTTACTGACCTGTAGAGTTCCATTCTCCGGTGTAATGCATGGATTATATCAACACACTGTTAGAGATAGTGTTACTGACCTGTAGAGTTCCATTCTCCGGTGTAATGTATGGATTATATCAACACACTGTTAGAGATAGTGTTACCTGTAGAGTTCCATTCTCCGGTGTAATGCATGGATTATATCAACACACTGTTAGAGATAGTGTTACTGACCTGTAGAGTTCCATTCTCCGGTGTAATGCATGGATTATATCAACACACTGTTAGAGATAGTGTTACTGACCTGTAGAGTTCCATTCTCCGGTGTAATGCATGGATTATATCAACACACTGTTAGAGATAGTGTTACCTGTAGAGTTCCATTCTCCGGTGTAATGTATGGATTATATCAGCACACTGTTAGAGATAGTGTTACCTGTAGAGTTTCATTCTCCGGTGTAATGCATGGATTATATCAGCACACTGTTAGAGATAGTGTTACTGACCTGTAGAGTTCCATTCTCCGGTGTTGTGTCCAGGAAAGGAATCCACGCCGACGCGATCATGTGGTCGTATGACTCATTACTCATATAGGCGCTATCTGGAGGGTGAATGATTGATTGGTTTATTGGTCGGTTAGTAGATGGATTGGTTGGTCAATTGGTTGGTGGATGGGTTGGTTAATTGGGTGGTGGATGGATTGTTTGGTTGTTTGGCTGGTGGAGGGATTGGTTAATTGATTGTTGGATAGGCTGGTTAATTGATTGGTGAATGAGTTGCTTGGTTGGTTGGTGGATGGTTTGGTTAATTGATTGGTGGAACGGTTGGTTGGTTTATTGCTGGTTGGTTGCTAGTTTGCTTGATTGATTAGTTACTTGCTTGCTTGATTGATTGGTTGCCTGTTTGTTTGGTTGGTTAATTGCCTGCTTAATTGATTGACCGATTGTTTGTTTATATATTGATTAGTTGATTGGTTTTATACAGTCTTTCCCTAACATCTAACAAAGCATATGAGATTATGAGAAAGATTTTACAACCATCAACATCCATTCAACAAAAAAATGGCGGCCAGGCATCAGCCACAAACCAGCTGCAGTTAAACAAGGCAACGCATTGTCTCCTGGTGGTGACAGGAGGTCTGAACTCGTGTTCCAAAACTCCATTAACTTCCAGGGTGACCAACTTGCGACACAACCACTTGGATTCTCTCAAAGTCCTCAGGGCTGGCTGTTCGTTTTTGCACGCGAGAGACAGGACCCGGCTTCAGATACTTTGTTTTAGATGGAACAAAATAGTTACAATACCTGTTGTCTGGCCAACCGACTAGAGATCACGTGATTGAACGATTAACTTATGCGATCAGTGTGATGTTTCTTAGAAAGCAATCCTGGTCAGTGCTATAGCCCTGTTCGGTTTATTTATTTATTTATTTATTTATTTATTTATTTATTTATTTATCTATTTATCTTGTAACTTAATTATTTATTTACTTTTTTTTTATATATTTTTTTGTTTAAATGCAGAGGAGAATACGTGACGCTTTTCGCATGTTGTTATCGCCCCCTTACCCTGGTGCCAAGGGATGTTGACCGCCTCGCTGCGCGGTGTCTTAGTGCGCAGGTTCCACACCGGATGTCCGGCCACCTCGGGGCCTAGGATCTGCTCCATCAGATTCAGCAGACGATCGTTGGTCCACAGACGCTGGAAGGACTGGTCAGCCCAGCGAGGGGGTGGTTGCGGACGATAGAAAGATAGGAAGATAAGATAAGAAAAGATAAAATAAGATAAGAAAAGATAAATAAGATTAGAAAAGATTAGATAAGATAAGGTAGGAGAAGATAAGATAAGATAAGATAAGATAAGATAAAGTTAAGGTAAGATATGATGAGATGAGATGAGATGAGATAAGATAAGATAAAGTTAAGGTAAGATATGATGAGATGAGATGAGATAAGATAAGATAAGATAGACTTCATTCTCTTGAGAACATGCAAAATTGAAGAGACAGTGCCTGGTAACAAAATAGGAGGAACGTGATTTTCATTGTTGTTTAGATCAGCGGTTTCTTATCTTCATCTCCACGCTTTGTCGCTCAGTTTAACAAAAGTTTGTCCTTCACCATTGGGTTTTTATCAGCAATTGTGTCGCAGGGTTATTGCTTTCATTGACGTCATTACTCATTCTAGATAATATTTTGTTACCATTTTCATTTTATTATGAATCAGCATTGTTATGCAGTAACGACATTGACGTATTTCTATAAATCGTTATCATCATCACCATGTCATCATGTCTATACCACCGTTAAGTTTTACAATTTTATAACATCATCAATATAACTTAGATTAAAGTTCAATTAACTTCTTTCCTTCATTATCGTGCTAATCATTGGTGAAAATTTCACATCATTGCCGTCTTTATCATAATTGTTATCATATTAATCATTTTTATCTCTTTCACTCTACTTTTTTTCCTTTTTTTTTGTGCACTGCTTTGAATTTTTTTAGATGTTGTATTGTCTTCCTTTGACCTAAAAAGATTGAGAGAAAAAGCTCAGCACCTTTGGCATTTTCTGAAATTTAAACAGCAGAATGTTCGATCCCTGATATTCCTCCTCCAGTTTTGTCAATCTCTCGAACAGACCGTAGTCCGCACACAGATCTGTGGAGAACACGTAATGCGCTGAGGTTGTAAATTAGTCTTAGGGATAAAATGTTGAAAGGAGCTCGGTTATAAAAACTCTCCCTCTGTCTCTTCCCTCTCCTTCTCCCTTTCTCTCCCTCTTTCTCTCTCTCCCCTCTCTCTCCCCCTCACGCTCTCTCTTGCCCCCCCCCCCTTCTCTCTCTCTCTCTCTCTCTCTCTCTCTCTCTCTCTCTCTCTCTCTCTCTCTCTCTTGCCCTCTCTCTCTCTCCTTCTCTCTTCCGCTCCCTTTCTCTTTTGCCCTCTCTCTCTTGCCCTCTCTCTCTCCTTCTCTCTCCTTCTCCCTCTCTCTCTCTCTCTCTCCCTCTCCCTCTCCTTCTTACCCTCTCTCTCTTGCCCTCTCCCTCTCTCTTTCTCCTCCTCTCTCCCTCTCTCTCTCCTTCTCTCTACCTGAGATTTTGCCAGCAGAGTACAACTTCTCAGCGAGTCGGTCCACCATGAGAGAGATATCCTCCCGGCAGGGGTCAAGGTCATCTCTGGTGAAGTAATCCCTCACGACGATGTAGCCCTGGACAGAGGAGAAAAGTTCAGTCACAATGGTACTTCACACTAGAGGATCATGTTATGGATTGATCTGTCTTCTTCCTGAGGTTATGTTTATCTGAGGATTGTGTTACATAGAGAGGGATTTAACTGTTGATAAACGGACGGTCTTTTTCATCTTTTGTTTAAAATTGGGAATGTGTGAGGAGGTGGGGTGGGGGGTGCGGCAATGGGAAGACTTTCACATAGTTTTAAAAACATTAAGTGAAAAATTGGAACAGAATTGTGTGCCCGCGAACAGAGAAAAAAGTTGTGTCTTTGTTTTGGGAAAAAAATAAGTACCAGATAAACGACTAGAGAAATCAGATAAAGATCGTCTTTTCGTTTAAGCATAAAATATTATTCTTACTTCCTGATATTTTTTCCAGTTCAACAGACAATTTCTTTCTTGTTTGACCACTGCACTGACCACTGTATCGCTTCTAAATCAATCACTGACCAGTAGTTTCGCCTGTCGTTAAGATGAAGTGAACCTGAACACAAAGACCTTCGCTGTTTATCTATTAATTTTTAAGATGCTTTCCCTCACTTTATCTGAGACTAGACGTTGTGACTATCATAGAATTACTTTTTTTTTCACTTTTTTCATTTTTTTAAATACCTCTCACATAATATATGTGGGTGTTTTAAATCCACTTTTTTTTTCCTCAGTGGAAAGAATGAAGTTCTTATTTACATAAAATTTCAGTTTCTGAGTTGTTTATAACAAAACGCAAAATCACGCACGTGGCTTTCAAAATGTTTCAAGAAAAATGAAACATTTTAATGAAATAATTTTAAAAAATAAAATAATACATAGAATCTAATGCAGATTCATTCCTTAATTTGTAACATTACCAACCCGCCTCAAACAGAACTTGATTAAAATGTGATGTCTAACCTATTTATGAGTAACACTATCCGGTCGTGCGGGTTTTCCCGACCCGGTTCAACCAATGGCATCTCAGTAAATAAGGTGCGCACATCGGACAGGCACGCGCTGGACTCGGTACGGGAAATATTCGTTTTTGCAAATCCTTGTCTCAACCGATGCGCAATATGACAGTGTTTGGGTAATGAGATCTGTTGCAGAGAGAGGGAGAGAGTGTGTGTGGGGGGGAGGGGGGGGAGGGGGGGGGTCCTCTTCTATTTCTGTTTATTTTATTTTATTTTTTTATTGTTTTTGAGAATATTGAAGAAAAAACTTTTTTTTTTTTTTAATCCGTTGTGTGCATACAGGAAGAACAAAGAGAATGGACTTAAATTAACTTGGAAATTTTATTTTATTTTCGTTGTTGTTTCGTTTGTTTATTCATTTGTTTGTTACTATTTGTTTTGTTTGTTTTTTTATTTGATTTTTTTTTTTTTTTTTTTTGGTATGAAATTTAGTGAGGTTTGCTTTAACCGTTGTATATCTTTTAATTTTTTTTTTCTATTATTACACTTATTTTGTTTACTTTCATTTCATACTTTTTTTTAAATTAAAAACTGATATCTTCAAAAGCTACAAGGTGTTCAAAGAAATAAGAGACATCGGCTTATCATAGAGAACTCTGTCAGTCCTTTTAAAAAAAAAAAAAGCTTAACAAGAAAAAAAATGTGGAGCTACAAGTAAAGTGTTTTTTTCCGTCTCAGAAAGCTGAGGCGATGGGCTTACAGCTAGATTTACAGGAATTGGTGAGCTTCACGGCTTTGAGCAACAGTTAGAAAATATGGAAAACCAGCTAGTTCTGGACTTTCCCAATCTATTTATAGATCCTTCTAGAACACTGATTATACGGCTGGAAATTTCCGCAAAAAAGTGCCAAAAGATGCAATGACCAACGGAAATTTTCGATAGTGAATTTTTAAATGGACCGAAATCATAGTTAAGGATTAAAAAAAAGAAAATTCTAACCGTTTTTATGGCAGTGTCCTGTATAAGATTCTTA
>JAWDGP010005367.1:70000-85000 GCA_033675545.1 Elysia crispata | reverse complement strand
CACCCTTCTCCGTGGTTTTGTTTACCATCATAAATATTGTTTAGAATTCACCCTTCTCCGTGGTTTTGTTTACCATCATAAATATTGTTTAGAATTCACCCTTCTCCGTGGTTTTGTTTACCATCATAAATATTGTTTAGAATTCACCCTTCTCCGTGGTTTTGCTTGCCACTATGCAATCTGCATTGCGGCTTTATGTTTCTCGGGGCATGATTATGGTGACATCAATCTGCATTGCGGCTTTATGTTTCTCGGGGCATGATTATGGTGACATCAATCTGCATTGCGGCTTTATGTTTCTCGGGGCATGATTATGGTGACATCAATCTGCATTGCGGCTTTATGTTTCTCGGGGCATGATTATGGTGACATCAATCTCCATTGCGGCTTTATGTTTCTCGGGGCATGATTATGGTGACATCAATCTCCATTGCGGCTTTATGTTTCTCGGGGCATGATTATTTGGTGAGAAACATACCATCAGACCAGGCCTGCCTCTCCACGAGTGGACTGTGGTCAGCGAGACACTGTGGTCAGCGAGACAAACCGGTAGGCTTTAAGGTGCGTGTGTACAACCGAAAGGCTGTAAAGGTGTGTTTACAACCGAAAGGTTCTAAATGTGTGTGTGTACAACGGGCAGACTTTAAGGTGTGTGTACAACCGAAAGGTTCTAAATGTGTGTGTGTGTGTACAACGGGCAGACTTTAAGGTGTGTGTACAACCGGAAGGTTCTAAATGTGTGTGTACAACGGGCAGACTTTAAGGTGTGTGTACAACCGGAAGGTTCTAAATGTGTGTGTACAACGGGCAGACTTTAAGGTGTGTACACAACCGGAAGGTTCTAAATGTGCGTGTACAACCGGAAAGCTCTAAAGGTGTGTGTACAACCCGAAGGCTCTGAAGGTGTGTGTACAACCCGAAGGCTCTGAAGGTGTGTGTACAACCGTAAGGCTCTAAAGGTGTGTGTACAACCCGAAGGCTCTGAAGGTGTGTGTACAACCCGAAGGCTCTGAAGGTGTGTGTACAACCCGAAGGCTCTGAAGGTGTGTGTACAACCGGAAAGCTCTAAAGGTGTGTGTACAACCGGAAAGCTCTAAAGGTGTGTGTACAACCGGAAAGCTCTAAAGGTGTGTGTACAACCGGAAAGCTCTAAAGGTGTGTGTACAACCGGAAAGCTCTAAAGGTGTGTGTACAACCGGAAAGCTCTAAAGGTGTGTGTACAACCGGAAAGCTCTAAAGGTGTGTGTTCAACCGGAAGGCTCTGAAGGTGTGTGTACAACCGGAAGGCTCTGAAGGTGTGTGTGTATACAACAGGAAGGCTCTAAAGGTGTGTGTGTACAACCGGAAGGCTCTGAATGTGTGTGTGTGTATACAACCGGAAGGCTCTAAAGGTGTTTTTGCAATCGGAAGGTTCTAAAGGTGTTGGTACAATCGGAAGGCTATAAAGGTGTGTGTGTACAATCGGAAGATTTAAAAGGTGTTTGTACAACTGGAAAGCTTTAAGGTATGGGTACACGGAGCAACACCATCCTACAAAGATGATCTGCAGCCACAAGCAAAAATACATAAAAATTGATACATCCGCTCCTTTCCAAAAATTGTAAGCAACACCTACCGCTGCTTGTGACGTCAGTGCATTTTGTATAAATTTCTTAATTTACTGCTAGCTGCAAATTTAGGGTTTAGGGATCCTCGAAAAAGAAAAAAAAAAAAAAAAGCACCGGTTCTTATTTCTTTAATTCTTCACTTAACATTTTTGTTTCCGTTTTAATTTTTGAACCTCTATTTTGAAAACATATAATTATTTGTCGCCCTTGATAGACATTTAATCTGTTCCCACTATTTTGTTTCGGCTCTATCTTATCTCCTGTGAGGACGAAGCAATCATATAAAATCACAGGATTCACGTTATAAAAAGGTAATATTATAACATCGGCACCTTCTAGACAAACATGAAAATCACCCAAACCTTTTTTTTGTCCCCCTCCTCCTAGTCCTAATTAAATGTGCCCGCATTATTGATCTGCTCAAGGCTCTAGCAACAAAGAGCGCAAAATCTTGTCCTTTTTTTTTTTATTTATTTGTATTTGGTATTTTTTTTTTAGTTTCAGAACTGTACAACTTAATTCATCTATTTTATCGTGCAAAAAATGTGCATGTAATAAAGGGTTTTCCCGGTTGCTTTTGTCCCCGACGGGAAGTTCACTCGTCACAGGGCATTAATTTTCATGTTCTGATTCTGCAAACTGTGGTTTTTTAATGAATGCATCATTTAATTCTTTCTTTGATTTCTTGTGTTTTTTTCTTTTTGCGTGATTATGGTGGGGAGGGTGCGAGAGGGGGTGGGGTGTTCAAGTTTATTATTATTAATTATTATTATTATTATTATTATTATTATTATTATTATTATTATTATTATTATTATTATTATTATTATTATTATTATTATTATTATTATTGATCGTTGTATTACTGCAATTGAGTCTTCTCTCTCTCTCTCTCTCTCTCTCTCTCTCTCTCTCTCTCTCTCTCTCTCTCTCTCTCTCTCTCTTTCTCTCTCTCTCTCTCTTGTAGACCATCTTTCCCAGCCCAGCAAAATATTCTAAACGTATTCGCAGCCATTATTATCCCCTATGTTTCCCGTCAGATCAGCACCTTTGAACAAACACAAATTTATTCCGTTTCTTTTTTTTTTAAAATAAGGTTTAATTACTTGATAAAACCCGCCCCTTCTATCTCCGGCTTGAGAAGATCCCAAGAAAACGCCCATTCAATCATAAAACAGCAACCGTTTAAAATGTTAATTCATCGCTTGATAAAGCTCAAAGCCGATCGCTAGCGGCCCATTTCACAGTCCGAGGTACAAACTGGCATTTTTTTTATGGGCTTCGCAGACATGAGATGTCTCGGCACCCGCTTGTTCCGGCGCATGCGCCCAGCATAGTAAACAATAGAGTTAACCGCCCTGTGCCAGATGCAGCTGGCAACCAAGAGTTATTAGAACAACCTTTACAACGGTTAACAGTTGCCAGTTGGTATTTATCCGTTATGACAAACGTGCCCAAAGATTTACTGGTTTTTTTTTTGTTTTATTTTTATAAATGTAAGAGCTGTCGCCAATCTTAATTACAAACTTGACCCACTGACTTTAATGAAAATTCAATTTGGCACAAATTTAAGCTTTTCAAGGGTGTCATGAAGTCTGTTATTGGCTGGTGTCGAATATAATTTTGGATGTTTCTTTCAATGTTTAACAAAGCCCAATGCTTTTTTTTTTTAAGATCCGAAGCCCTCATTTATGATTGCGAAGTTTTTGATTTTGAAATTAAGTGGGCGGATTGGATTTTCTCTCTCTCTCTCTCTCTCTCTCTCTCTCTCTCTCTCTCTCTCTCTCTCTCTCTCTCTCTCTCTCTCTCTCTCTCTCTCTCTCTCTCTCTCTCTCTCTCTCTCTCTCTCTCTCTCTCTCTCTCTCTCTCTCTCTCTCTCTCTCTCTCTCTCTCTCTCTCTCTCTCTCTCTCTCTCACTCTCTCTCTCTCTCTCTCTCTCTCTCTCTCACTCTCTCTCACTCTCTCTCTCTCTCTCTCTCTCTCTCTCTCTCTCTCTCTCTCTCTCTCTCTCTCTCTCTCACTCTCTCACACTCTCTCTCACTCTCTCTCCTCTCTCTCCTCTCTCTCTGTCACTCTCACTCTCTCTCTCACTCTCTCTCCTCTCTCTCGCTCTCTCTCCTCTCTCCTCTCTCTCACTCTCACTCTCTCTCTCACTCTCTCTCACTCTCTCTCTCTCTCTCCTCTCTCTCACTCTGTCTCACTCTCTCTCCTCTCCCTCTCTCTCACTCTTTCTCCTCTCTCTCACTCTCTCTCTCACTCTCTCTCCTCTCTCTCTCTCCTCTCTCTCACTCTCTCTCTCCTCTCTCTCTCTCACTCTCTCTCTTCTCTCTCTCTCTTTCTCTCTCTCTCTCTTCTCTTTCTCTATTTCTATATTTATCTATCTATCTTTCTATCTATCTGTCTCCGTCTCTCTTCCTTTTCCTTAATTTCTCTCTCTCTCTCTCTCTCTCTCTCTCTCTCTCTCTCTCTCTCTCTCTCTCTCTCTCTCTCTCTCTCTCTCTCTCTCTCTCTCTGTCTCGCCTATCTGCCTTTCTTTTTCCCACTCTCATATTTTTTCTTTACTCTCACTCCCTGCCTACCTCATTACAATTATTAAACGTTGCCTCTAGATTCAGTTCTGGAATACAACAGCCCTCACCGAATCCTCCAGTATGCAACATGTTCTCTAAATGAAAATCGTACATCCTTTGGTAACTATAGTTCAAGCCATAGAACAATGCGACCGTGTGTGAGTAGCGCTGCTGGAGGTGGTCAAGGATAACTCTCCAGATACAGATCTCAGTTCTGGCCGCACTATGCCTGGTGGGTTCGAGTCTCTGGTCGGCGGGAGTGGTCAGGCGATAGAGCTCCAGATGGAGATCTCAGTTATGGCCGTACTATGGCTGATGGGTTCCAGTCTCTGGTAGGCGGGAAGGGAGGTGGTCAGGCGATAGAGCTCCAGATGGAGATCTCAGTTATGGCCGCACTATGCCTGGTGGGTTCGAGTCTCTGGTAGGCGGGAAGGGTGGTGGTCAGGCGATAGAGCTCCAGATGGAGATCTCAGTTATGGCCGTACTATGGCTGATGGGTTCGAGTCTCTGGTAGGCGGGAAGGGTGGTGGTCAGGCGATAGAGCTCCAGATGGAGATCTCAGTTATGGCCCCACTTTGCCTGGTGGGTTCGAGTCTCTGGTCGGCGGAGGTGGTCAGCTCAGGCGATAGAGCTTCAGATGGAGATCTCAGTTCTGGCCCCACTTTGCCTGGTGGGTTCGAGTCTCTGGTCGGCGGGAGTGGTGGTGGTCAGGCGATAGAGCTCCAGATGGAGACCTCAGTTATGGCCGCACTATGGCTGGTGGGTTCCAGTCTCTGGTCGGCGGGAGTGGTGGTGGTCAGGCGATAGAGCTCCAGATGGAGACCTCAGTTATGGCCGCACTACGCCACATGTAGTCGGGTGACAGTTGCGAGGGTGTCACCTAATTTCACCTCTGGAACGTTCGATGAAAATTCTTTCGCACCTTTAATCTAAGTTGATAAGATATAATAGTAAATGAAAGCGCCAATCAACCAACCAATCAACCAATCAATCAATCACTTAAACATTTACTTGAATCTCAACCACCAAGTAAGACGCAGTACTAACATTTGCAAACTGCATGTTCCAATTCTTCTTACCTAGCATTTTTTTTTTTAACGAAAAAAAAAAAATCCTCCCTAGCATAATAACTTATTATTCATTGTTTATTACATCCACACAATTAGATAAATATTTCAATGTTGGCAGAAAAAGTTTTCCAAAAATATATAATTATGGATAAAATAGAAACAGAACCAACTGTAAAAACAACTCACAATAAACAATCTGAAACAGAGCTGACACACAAATCGTTCTCATCACCGAACAAATGTAACCGTTTTCAGGTTAACTTTGCGTTGTAAGAGATTTTATTGGGTTTTTTTTTTTCTCGTAATTTTAACAAATAAGGTACTAATATTATTTAGATATCATAGAACGACTTTAAAATTAGTCAACCTTTCTACTTTAACTCGGACGTCTGTACTTTGGTATTCAAGGTGACTGTAGCAGATCTATAGATCTATTAATAGAAACTAATAATAAATCTCTGAGTAGACATAAATACTGCAACGAAATCGCTCTTTATTCAAATATAAAGTCACGAATTGAGGCCCTTAGCAACCCACAAAAAGGAACAATTAGATCTACATTTAGGTATCCTCTCTGCCACGAACGACAATGAAATTCAAGAATTATTTCGTTTCTTTTAGCTTTCGTGTAATTGCGACAATTCGAACAAATTAGAAATGCGGAATAAATCCGACACTACTTTAGTCGCCTAAGTCACTCGGCCCTAGCCTCGCGATATGGCGCGTTCATTATTGATGCGGCAATAGTGCCAGAAGTTAATAAATCCATTATGGTACGCGCACCACTCCCACGCACCGTTTGTCACTACCGCGACTGCTGAAATGACAGCCCTGGTGCGCACGCGCCGTGTGCAGCGCCTGCCATCCTACTCTTGTTGGTTCCTTTTTTTTTTTTTTTTTACGCGCGAGAAACCCGGTGCACCAAGGGGAAGTTACTCTAGAAAGAGCAGGCAATTCATCATCTTCATTATCATCATCCTCATCACCATCATCATCATCATCGTCATCATCATCATCGTAACAGTTATTATTATTATTATTATTATTATTATTATTATTATTATTATTATTATTATTATTATTATTATTATTATTATTATTATTATTATTATTATTATTATTATTATTATTATTATTATTATTATTATTATTATTAGAAGAAGAAGAAGAAGAAGAACAACAACAACAACAACAACAACAACAAGAACAAGAAGAAAAAGAAGAACAAGAACAAGAACAAGAAGAGCAAGAAGAAGAAGAAGAAGAACAAGAAGAACAAGAAGAACAAGAAGAAGAAGAACAAGAAGAACAAGAACAACAACAACAACAACAACAACAACAACAACAAGAGCAAGAAGAAGAAGAACAAGAACAAGAGCAAGAAGAAGAAGAACAAGAACAAGCACAAGAACAAGAAGAACAAGAACAAGCACAAGAAAAAGCACAAGAACAAGAACAAAAACAAGAAGAAGAAGAAGAAGAAGAAGAAGAAGAAGAAGAAGAAGAAGAAGAAGAAGAAGAAGAAGAAGAAGAAGAAGTTTTACTGTTGCCAAGATACTGGGATCTTCAGTTCCCGTGTCTAAAGTAGAATCAATCCCAAACCTCTCCGAAAATAAGTCACTGGTCTCAACATCTCACGCTCCAACACCCGGTGGCTGTTCTCCAGCAACCGACAAGACTTTCACTGATCGGTAAAGGCCGCGGCGAGCAAACATAGAGCGAACTAATTTTCATATATTTCAGTTTCCGTGTTGTGCTACATCACTATTGATGTTTTTGGGACTGTTGGGTTAGAACGGTCGCCCTGATGAGATTGACCACGGAATTCGCCGCGGTTCGAATCCCACACTTTCCGACAGCGGCTTGTTTGATCAACAGAAAACTTATAGAGTCACCTTACTGTGGAAGGGTTATATCAACCAAGCAAGTAAATTTTGACTTAGGTTTGGGTTGTTCTTTGTTTTTTTTTTGTTGTTGTTGTTTTTGTTTTTTTCATCTTCTCATTCTTTTATCATCAATATCTATTGGTTTGGTTTTTTTTTAATCAGAGTGTATCTTAAATAAAGAACTGCTGTCGACCTTTTTTTTTTTTTTGTTTGTTTGTTTCGTTTTGTGTTGTTTTTCGTTTTTTTTTTTTTTTTGGCTTCTACTGACTGTTGAGGACTTTCTTGTTGCTGTTGTTTTGTGTGTTTTACTGATGTTGAAGCTGTTTCTTTGTCCCGTTGTTGACGCCGGTTTGTTCTGTTTTGTTTCTTTATTTGCTTGCTTGCTCGTTTGTTTGTTTGTTTGTTATGGAGACGATTGTTTCCCCCTGTAACTGCTGCGTTCGTCTAGCTGTTGCGATTGTTACTCTCCTCACTGAAGGACCTAGTGACAGTCGTGGCTTCACGCTCACCGCACTGCACATGGCGCCACCTGTGCCAGGTCGCCTCCAGCCCAGGTGTGTGGCAGTGCGAGTCGCAAGGTCGCGGGAACCAACTCCAGTAACTGGTGTGTACTCAGTACCCGAAACCATTCAGGTGTGTCTGTGACCGCTTGGAGAGTCGGGAAACCGTGACCGAAAGTTGGTTTACTTGTGACTCGATCCTCAAGCAGCGCCTTTCTTGATTGTCTCTCTCAGAGTTGATGAAAGGTTATCATAGGTGTTTGTGTATGTGTGAGTGTTTTTGTTTTTTTGTTTTTTGTTTTTTGTTGTTGTTGTTGGGTTTTTTTTTGGTTTTTTTTTTGTTTTTTTTTTTGTTTTGTTTTTTTGTTTTTTTTTTGTTTTGTTTTTTTTTTTTTTTTTTTTTTTTTTTTTTTGGGGGCTGGGGGGGGGGGGGGGTCCTCTACTCTTAATTAAATTAGTATTGAGTGATGCGTGGGAAAGAAATCGTCAGTTCTTGAAAATGTTCACTCTAACCTCTTACCTATGACACTGGAATAATTTAGATTGTATAGATGGCTGAACACAATTGTTTATTCTTCTCCATTTTCGTTATCACTCAATGTACCTCTTCCCCCCCCCCCCCCCCACCCTCTCTCTCTCTCTCTTTGTTTCTCTCTGTCTGTCTGTCTGTCTCTCTCATTCTCTCTCACTCTCTCTCTCTCTCTCTCTCTCTCTCTTTGTTTCTGTCTGTCTGTCTGTCTCTCTCCCTCTCTCTCTCTCTCTTTGTTTCTGTTTGTCTGTCTGTCTGTCTGTCTGTCTCTCTCTCTCTCTCTCTCTCTCTCTCTCTCTCTCTCTCTCTCTCTCTCTCTCTCTCTCTCCTTCTCTCCAGCCCATCTATATTTCTCTTCATTTCTCTCTAATGTCTCCAGGCCAACAAGTGGGCCGGGTGGAGGAGGGAGGGTGGTGAGGGAGGGGCGCACGATCTGGTTGAGAGCTCCACTTATTGGTTGATTATGTTAATGAAGACTTTCTGACATTTCTCGCGACACGCAGACACGCCGACACGCCGCGCGTGAAAAGCTTGACATCTAGGCGGAGAGGCGTCCTTCGCGCAAGCGCAACGCGACGCGCCCACCATTCACCGCTGTGCGCCCGGACACAGATGTACACAACAACACCGCAAGCACCGATAAAAACTGCGCAACAATTGATGACGTTGTTAGGTGATCAGAGACAATAGCGACTTATCAAAACAGGGGGGCAGGGTAGGTGTATTGTAGTTTGTTTATGAACTGCTATGGATGGTGCGAAGTGACTCGTTCAAAACGCGATCATCCGAGCATTGGCAGGCCAAATGGTGACAAAATAAATTGATCTTAAATGTGAAAACAAACTAATGAGAGTAATTTGAATTTGAATTACGAAAGTTGTTTATCCTTTTAAATGTTGATTTATGCGCCTGTAAAAAGTTAATTGATTTCGAATTCTTTAGCCTTGACCGAGTTCTAGTCTCTGATGATAGTTTTACGGAGTTCAGTGTCCGTTAGAAAAAGAGGAGTTTGGTCCTACACAAAGTCAAAACACCAGTTTTAGGACATGGTGACACAATAAGTCCAGATCGGGCATTAGTTCACCATAAAGCATTTTTTTTTTTTAATTTTTTCCTAATGTGCAGAAGATAATCACATAGTTATTTGTTCCAGAAGGGATACAAATTCACCCTTAAGCCTGGTTTCAAATTTAATTTTTTTCCAACTTGCAGAGTTGATCAAACATACAGATTAAAATGAAGTTTATATGGAAATAAAATGAAGTTTATATGGAAAAAAAAAAATAATTATAAGATTCGCTCATTTAGGAATGTGATTTCCCAAAGAGATATGCCACCTAGCTGGAAGTCATCAACTGTTTTTTAAGATTCGGTTAATGCATCAAGTGATAGTGCTAGATGTGGGGAATGCTCAACCGTTTGAAATTCGAGAGATTAAAAATAAATCTCATAAAACAAAACGAAAAATAAATGTTACAAAATAGTTCACACTGCAGGGAAAAACCCAATATCGCTTCTGGTTGTTGAATAGCACTCACGCGTTCCAAGTAAGTGGCTTAACTCTTGGTGAAATCGCATTCCCTTATGTGAAACAAAGTGGTCTAAAAAATAACAAGATTGATCAAGGTGAAATAATTTATTTAATCAATAAAGCGATATTTGATGAACACAAAAAAGTAGTTAAAATCCACAACAACAACAAAAAATCAGGCCTCTAAATAAAGACCATTGAAGCATTCGGCATAGATGACAAAGAGTGAGAGTTTAAAAAAAAAAAAAGAACATAACTAAACATGCTTGCCAGAGGTCAATTATTCCTTGAAAATCTATAGAATGAAGGTAACTTCAAAAACGCTATAGATTTTCACGGAAAATTGTACGCATGTTAGTTAAACTATAACAAAAGTTAAGTCTTGCATGCATTAGGTGGCGAGTTTATTGATGGGGATGCTCAAGTTTTCATAATTGATAAATATCTTGCGCGTTCTACCCTTCCTTCAAAATCTTCTCCTGAGAAGTTTGTCTCGATCCCTGAATAGGACTACACGTCTTCTTTGAAGGAAATCTCTGGCAATGGGAGATACCCGTCAGTCTAACCAATGCCGCTGAACGTTCCGCAGTGAAATGTCCGGTTCCTAACACACCGCTCAACACCCTGAGCTCAGTTCCGCAGTGAAATGTCCGGTTCCTAACACACCGCTCAACACCCTGAGCTCAGTTCCGCAGTGAAATGTCCGGTTCCTAACACACCGCTCAACACCCTGAGCTCAGTTCCGCAGTGAAATGTCCGGTTCCTAACACACCGCTCAACACCCTGAGCTCAGTTCCGCAGTGAAATGCCCGGTTCCTAACACACCGCTCAACACCCCGAGCTCAGTTCCGCAGTGAAATGTCCGGTTCCTAACACACCGCTCAACACCCTGAGCTCAGTTCCGCAGTGAAATGTCCGGTTCCTAACACACCGCTCAACACCCTGAGCTCAGTTCCGCAGTGAAATGTCCGGTTCCTAACACACCGCTCAACACCCTGAGCTCAGTTCCGCAGTGAAATGTCCGGTTCCTAACACACCGCTCAACACCCTGAGCTCAGTTCCGCAGTGAAATGTCCGGTTTCTAACAAACCGCTCAACACCCCGAGCTCAGTTCCGCAGTGAAATGTCCGGTTTCTAACACACCGCTCAACACCCTGAGCTCAGTTCCGCAGTGAAATGCCCGGTTCCTAACACACCGCTCAACACCCCGAGCTCAGTTCCGCAGTGAAATGTCCGGTTCCTAACACACCGCTCAACACCCTGAGCTCAGTTCCGCAGTGAAATGTCCGGTTCCTAACACACCGCTCAACACCCTGAGCTCAGTTCCGCAGTGAGTACGTCGGTACCAGTCGTTCTGCTAAATTTCCTTAACTTTCTTTTGTGCGTTTTTAGCACACACTTTTTGGTTATCAAACTGGCGTTTAACAAACAACGAAGCGCATCAAAGTCTTAATATTTTATCCTGACAATGAAAGCCAGGGTACTCCTGCAGCGAGATATTATATTAATTAAGTCCAGTTATCGAAAGGCTGGGCGATTTGATATTACATACGCGCCTGGAAATCTTAAACCTTTTTTTTTTCTTTTTTTTTTTGAGGTTCTGTGTGTCCAAGGGAATCTCAAACCCAACCACAGAGTTGAAAATAGTATAGAAATTCTTAACTCTAGCACTTGTTGTCGGAAATGGTCTGTTTGGCTATGTGGGAAACAGGAAGAACCAGTATGCAAATACTTATGATTATTGGACTGGGCTTTTCTGTCGGGCTCAAACTTCTCTATGATACTCTGCAAATTTATGCAAAAAAAAAAAAAAATTAAGTAGAGCAAAGGGTAACTTGATTGACTCAGAACCAGCATTGACCGATTGTCTTACAATGTATGGCAAAACTCGCTACTTTTATCCAACATTTGAGCAGATCTGGTGTAATGAGCCACCCCTCCCTCATCCCCCCACCACCCCCTTCTGAGCCACAGTGTGGTTCTAGATCAGTATTTGTGGAATGTATCAAACCAGAATTCATGAAAATAGTCTTGAGTCTGCCATGTACATAAAAATTAAGGCAAATAACCTTGGAAATTACTAATACCAAACTCGTTGGTTAGTCACTTAGCTCTGTTTCGGGCCGCACTTGGGGAACCATAAGTACTTATGCTCAGCCCCAGAAGCGCAATGGCGTATCGTCTGCAGAGCTCTTGGGCCTTAGGATAAATTAATGGGATATAGTCGATATCCCAAGCCAGGATCCCAACCCTGGACCTCCACTATGCCTAGCCACGGCTCAACCAACTGAGCTATCTGGCATCCAAAATAATGTCGAAAAAAAAAAGAAAAAAAAAAAAAAAGCAATATCAAATTTACCATATGGTTCTAATTAAGTTCTGCAAGGTATCAAAAACACACACAAGAAAAAAAAACCATCTTACTTTACTCTCATTTAAGCCCGATAATATTCTTGTGATCTTTGAGCCCGTATGAGAAAATTATCATAATGATCACAGTTTAAGAAATCTTGCATTACTTTTTTTTCTTTTCGTCTTAGTCTTCTTCTTTTTTCCTTCTCTCTCAAGTCTCAAACAATTAGAGCTAAGATGTTTCATGAAGGTGGCAGTGTCTTTAAGATCCTCTGATGATCCATGTATTTTCTGGATCAGAGGGGTAGAGTTTAGATATTATTTCGAAATTAGATCACCTGTGACTTGATTGGTTTATTGCTCGATACAACCCATTCCGCCTGACGACATATCTATTTGTCAATGAATTAGTTTTTTCTCATGCCCTTTCTCTCTAAAGTTAAACAGAAAAGTTAAAGCTCTAGGCAGAAGTTTTTTAATCAACTTATAAGAAAAATGTTTAGCTCAGTGGGAGCTCTAAACCTAGACCACTTCATGTAATACACCCGCTGTAACGAATACTGATGTCGAATGCATAATGACTTACAAGAAATTCCTATTATTCCATTGTAATCGATCTCGTCATAGGATATTATAGCAAGCATGTTCTATGATTGTATAGGGGCTGACAAACTGAAAGACAATTAACAATGCTTTTCTTTAATTGTACATATAATTATGGGCGATACCCTCAGAACAAACATATTAACGACTTCTTCTGCAAGGGAAGAGAATAGTCGATCAAGTGGAATGACCTTACAAGATAATTATAATCTTCACAAAGCCACAGCTCTCGACAGCTTGAGACAGACGACATGCTCTCCGTGTATTGAGCGGCCGCCAAACTGCAGGGGTCACGCAGGTGGGTCGGGCGATTCTGTGAAACCAACCAGCAGGTATCGTCCGCTGTAACAGAACGATACTCGTACTTTAAAACTCGGTTCTCTAACAGTCTCCAAGGAATGGGATTTCCCGAAGTTATTTTAATTAAGATTTTCGCACTTGTGGATTTTGGTATGAGAGCAAGAGCTTTTGAGCGATTTGAGTTGGGGTTTATAATGCAGAATAATTATGTCTGTTAATAATTATTTGTACGTACAATGAAAGTTGATGTCCCTCCTTCACACTAATAAAACACTTCGTGTTCATCAGTGCAGTTTGAATCATTAATTCGTCTTCAGCTAAAGACTTGTCGGAATTGATAAGACGTTTCACTCATCCTTACCGAACACTCCCCGAAAGGTCATTGCCTTCCTCGGGGTCAACGTACGTTTCGCCCAACTCCCACAGAAATTGCTAAAGAGATGGTGGTGAAAAGGGAGAGCGTCGGAGTGGGAGGAAAAAGGAGGGGGCTGTTGACACTAGGATTATCAATGTGACATGTGCAACCACTGCAATATCTTGTAATGGTTAAACGAGCAACCCTCAGTTATTTGAGAAAACTGGTGCCTCTATTTGATTTGCATATGCACGTGAAGATCTGTGCAACTGGGATCAATACCCTCTGTGACAGCTCGTGGGGGGGGTGGGGGCTGTTTCTTCTGGCTAGAAGCAGTAGACTCAGTTCTTGTCTTTTTGTTGTTGTTGTTTGGTTGTTTCGTTGTTGTTTTTTGTTTTTTTTTCGTTTTTTTTTTTTTTTTTTTTTGGCACCAAATAATATTATGCATGACATCTAAAGAGGGATATACTCTAATCATTTATCTAACCTAGTCCACAAGAGCGTTCTGTTCCAAATGTATGAGTGGCCTCAAGCAGAATAGTGATAACATATGGTAGAGAATTGTGAACATGAAAAAAAAAACCATCGCGTCGTGTTTGTTGAGAACTTTAATTCTAGGATCTTCCGTCCAACAAGTCACTGTGTAACACGTCCTCCTAGACAGGTGTAGACTAACGCAGAATGGGTTAGGATAAAACATAAACATTTTAAAATGATCCAATTATCAGAATTTGTATTAATTTTCAGAGTGTTAACTTTATGTTCATCATTTTCAAAACATTATTTCAAAACATTATTTTCGCTTCAATGCATCTAGATCTTGATGTGTACCGGTACCCACCATTATGAATCCTTGAAACGTTATATTCCTTTTTTTTTTTAATTATTTAATCGATATTTCTTGTAACGGCCTTCGGTTGAGTTCGCCCACCCGTTAAACCGATGTGACGTTAGATTCCGGAACTGTGCATCCTCGGTGAAAGAAATGTAACCACAGAGCCTAGCAATTCGGCGTTCGCATTTCACAATAAATAAATATGTATATATATATATATATATATATATATATATATATATATATATATATATATATCTTAGAATCTGATTCTTTTTCACCGAAAAAACAAAGTGAGAAATTTTCTAGGAAATTTTTTAAAGGACAAACATCGATAGGTCATTATTTCTATTCTTTGTGCAAAATCCAGAATCTGGATTTAGATCTAACTTTACTGTCATCATGGTGAAGCGTCTTGTTTACAGGCAGGTGTGCAGAGAATGAAACAGAAAAATATCATAGGATAAAGTTAGGGGTTGGTTCAGTCAATAATCCTGCAAAAAAGTGTAGGCACATTTTTGAAGAGTGGGCTTAGTATTGCGATTCACAAAGTTTACAGTGAAATATGACCGATAATAATAATAATAATAATAATAATAATAATAATAATAATAATAATAATAATAATAATAATAATAATAATAATGATGATGATGATGATGATGATGATGATGATGATGATGATGATGATGACGATGATAATATAATAGCAACAACAACAACAACAACAACAACAACAACAACAACAACAACAGCAGCAGCAGCAGCAGCAGCAACAACAATAATTTTTTAATTATTGTTATAATAATAATAACAACAATCTCTTAATAATGGAGGTAGTCACAAAATGAGGAGCATCTAA
>JAWDGP010005367.1:0-67500 GCA_033675545.1 Elysia crispata | reverse complement strand
TAGCAGTCGTAGTAGCAGTAGCGGCAGTAGTAGCAGTCGTAGTAGCAGTAGCAGCAGCAGTAGCAGTCGTAGTAGCAGTAGCAGCAGCAGTAGCAGTAGCAGCAGCAGTAGCAGTCGTAGTAGCAGTCGTAGTAGCAGCAGCAGTAGCAGTAGCAGTAGCAGCAGCAGTAGCAGTAGCAGCAGCAGTAGCAGTCGTAGTAGCAGTAGCAGCAGCAGTAGCAGTAGCAGTAGCAGCAGCAGTAGCAGTCGTAGTAGCAGTAGCAGCAGCAGTAGCAGTAGCAGCAGCAGTAGCAGTCGTAGTAGCAGTAGCAGCAGCAGTAGCAGTTGCTGCAGCAGTAGCAGCAGCAGTAGCAGTTGCTGCAGCAGTAGTAGCAGTTGTTGCAGCAACTGCTATGAACTTTCGCTGCACAGTGCACTCCAGGCAGTTTTTATTTTTTCAGGAATTCTTTCCCAGCTGATAAGCAAAGGATCTTGAAATAGATACGAAAAGTTCATAATCAGCAGATTTCCAATTTTCTCTAAAAATCACTCCGCTTTTTCTTTTTATTTCATGCGCAATAAGAAAGAGAATTTTCATCAGTTTTCTTGCACTCTTTCGATCTCGATATTTGTAGACGAGCCTGAAGTCTCCATGCGCTGCTTGGGCGCAATGCGTGAGAAAATTGACCATTTTTTTAAACATTTGATCATAAGTAGTTTAATCTTACTGGTTTCTGTACTTCATCCTGGACCTCCCAAATGCGATCACTTTCTATTCACTGAACCGGTGTGACGTAACATGACGTAACTAGGCATACACGATGAAAGTAATCTAGCAGTAGGGGCTAGCACTTTCGCTTTCGCATTTCATAATAATAAAATTCTATAAAATATGTCAAAATTTAGTTCTTTTTCAATGGAAAAATATTATACTAATATGTGGAAAATTTTGTTAGGATTAACATCGATAAGTATGACTTTGAAGGTAATTTCTCTTTTTTTTCGGCAAAATCTAGATCAAATCTTTAGATTAATAATTATCTTACTTTGAGTACCAGATATGGTTCTGCACCGTCATCATGGCAAAGCGTCTTGTTATTGGCAGGTGTGCAAAGAATTAAATAGAAAAAAAATGTTAGAGGAAGTTAAGAGGTTGGTCTCTCAGCATTCGTCTCTGAGGTTGAACTCAAAAGTCAAAAGTTAATAGCAAGATAGACAAGGAGAAGAAAGTAAAAGCAGTTGTCCAAAAAAAAAAACAGCTTTTAATTCGTTCTTTTTTATGACACAGGAAGTAAACCAATTCAAAACAATTTGCAGAGTCACGGCTCATCAATTTATGAAATTTTTGAATAAATCCTTGCCGAGAAAAAAAATTCTGTAATATAAAAATAAAGCTAGTAAATAATAAGTACATGAAACAGAGATCATACTTTAATTTTATTTATTTATTTTTTTGTTAATGTCTCCAACCTCGGCTCTACTGAGAAGATTGAAGCTGTAAAAGCCTTGAAAGGTTTATTTGGTAAGTACCAAATCCCTCAAGTCTAAAGGGGTACCTTTTTCGTAGGTAAAGCCCTCTGTTAAGACAGGGGTAAATCTAATTAGGTGAGATCCAGCCCTACCACCAGGTGAGCCAGCTAAGATCTAGTAACTTCTAACTGTAAGTCAAGCGCCATCACGTCTGAACTATGTGTCAATCTCTAATAGCCTCGATCTCATTCTCTTTACTAGATTGATATCAGTGTGATTGTAACGTTATCGAGACTTTGTAAACCCACAGGCCATCTCACCGAAGTGAGCAAACTTTGGCAGTAAGTGTTAGGTGAGTTATATCGTTTAACTATTTGGCAGAGTTAAGACAGTTAGATGTTTTTGTTGTGGAGGCCTATAGGCTGAACTATATGTACGTTCTGAGTATAATTGCTTCTTAACTTTGCCCAAAAGTTAAAAGAAGTAGATCGCTATAACTCAAACATGCTAACGTTTGCTCACTTCGCTGTATTTTAGGAAGCCTCGAATGCTGTGTAACCATTTTACTCGCTTCTTTTCTCTCGTTTTATGTCTCATTACAATGCAAGCCGTCGTATCTAACTTATATTATTGATTTGACTTTCATATTTTAATGCAGTGTTTTGATATGACTAACAAAGTGAAGATCACACGTTTGTACATGATACAAACGAATTATATATATATATCAACTTTCAACTTTGTTATCTTTGGTTGTAGGTCTATATTGAATGTAAGCTCTTCACACAATAAAATGCCATTAATATTTACTTCCATTACACGTAGAGCTAAAATACTATAATAATAATTATTATTAGTTGTTATCAGATTTTTTCTTTTTAATTTTTTTTCAGTCCATAAATCAAGCTTAAATCTTAGAAATCAATATGTTGACAAGTAAGGTGATAATGCAACTGATAGGACGTAAGATAATATCTAAGATTAAAATATATCGACTTCTTTTTATTAATAATGGAACAGTGCAAGGTTCTAAAAAAGCCCAAAACTAATAAATTAATAATTCAATAGTCTCATATGTAGATGCAGTTTGAATACATTTAAATAAACCAACCGAATTGCGATATAATTACGATTTTAAACAGATTTATTGCTAAATGATTGCTTTCAATATCATTTTTTTGTATTTGCATTCTTTATTCATTATTGATACTTCAGCACTGCATCGAGTACACTTTGCAGAGATTATTCACGAGTAATTTCTATTTAATACATCATTCGCAAGCTAGTAGCGATCAATATCTTTGCTAAAATGCGACGAGTGGTCAATATGAGGATGAAGGCACCTCTAAAAGTAGTAGTAGTTTTAGTAGTAGTGGTGGTAGTAGTAGTAGTAGTAGTAGTAGTAGTAGTAGTAGTAGTAGTAGTAGTAGTAGTAGTAGTAGTAGTAGTAGTAGTAGTAGTAGTAGTAGTAGTAGTAGTAGTAGTAGTAGTAGTAGTAGTAGTAGTAGTAGTAGTAGTAGTAGTAGTAGTAGTAGTGGTGGTAGTAGTAGTAGTGGTGGTAGTAGTAGTAGTAGTAGTAGTAGTAGTAGTAGTAGTAGTAGTAGTAGTAGTGGTAGTAGTAGTAGTAGTAGTAGTAGTAGTAGTAGTAGTAGTAGTAGTAGTAGTAGTAGTAGTAGTGGTGGTGGTGGTGGTGGTAGTAGTAGTAGTAGTAGTAGTAGTAGTAGTAGTAGTAGTAGTAGTAGTAGTAGTAGTAGTAGTAGTAGTAGTAGTAGTAGTAGTGGTAGTAGTAGTAGTAGTAGTAGTAGTAGTAGTAGTAGTAGTAGTAGTAGTAGTAGTAGTAGTAGTAGTAGTAGTAGTATTTAGAGCTGTTATTGTCGCTGTTGTTGAAGCAGTTGGAGTAATAGTAATAGTAATTCGGGCGCTAAGAAACTTAATTTGAGTTACATTTACAGTAGTAAGATCACTACAACATCAACAATATTTAGACTATTTCAAATGACAACAGAAACTTTACATGAATAAACGAATATTGAAAGAGCAAAAATAACGAAAGTAAATCAAATCCAGCGGCAAGAAAAAAATAACTAGAAGGAAATGAAATGCGGCTGTATGGGCAACACATTGACAGTAGCAGAAGAAACATTCAAATTTTAACCAAATTGGTTTCGTTAATTAAATCTAGTCGCGTTTGGTCTGCACCCTGATTCTGTAAGCCATGATGCATAATCATGGCAGGGTTGCGACCAA
The DNA here is from genome assembly GCA_033675545.1 of Elysia crispata. Taxonomy (NCBI): domain Eukaryota; kingdom Metazoa; phylum Mollusca; class Gastropoda; family Plakobranchidae; genus Elysia; species Elysia crispata. Next base: position 63,804 of record JAWDGP010005367.1, on the reverse strand, counting down.
GAACTGACTTATAAATATGGTAATGCTGCACCCAGCGGGTAGAGCTAGGTCGACTTGGGTTTCGATGTATAATTCTAGCTAGATCTAGATCCAAGTTTGATTTAGGGGCGTTGGGACATGACTGTTTCGATTGTAAATCTGCCTTGCTTCTGCTAAACACTTCTATTGTCTTGGTGACACGTCTGCCAAACTGCAGTCGACTGCAGAGGACGAATCGACGCAGAATTTTATTTTTTTTTTTAATTATTATTATTTCCACGACCTGTTTCGCAGAGTGTGACTTCGCTTTGTTCTTCTGTCTACATAATATAATGGTTATTTCATCTCCACATAGATCTAAATCTAACGGTCTTTTACAAAAATGAATTTTAATGAATAACTGGCACGCGCATTGACTAGCGGGTTCTGCTCATGACAAAGGGTTAACAAATTCAACAATGATATATTTATCACTTTCCTTCCACAATCTGTCATTAAATTAAAAATCACTATTGCGAAGTACGAAATGAGAGCCTCTCTAAATTAAGAATTTATTGTATTCAAGTCAGCACACTGTACAATGTTTATTAAAAGATGGAGGGGGACTTGCAAATACTTATTTAATAAAACAATATTCATTAAAATTTCTTCTACAAATTAGAGTATCTCTTTGTTCCGTTTTACAAAGCTTTGAAGTTGATTAATAATAGCTGAGGGTATGTATATAATGCATGATCAACTAACTAGCCCAGTGCTTCACTAAGATAAGAAGTGTTATTGAGCACTCAACACTCTAGCCCAGCCTCCATAGGTTTAGCATAATACATTCATTACCACACGGCACTTGTGGCACTAGATCTAGCTCTTTTGAAAAAAAAATAATAAAGGAGAGGAGAGATAGGAATAGATATTGAGTATTTAAATGCTGGTTGATCAAACTTTAGTCTTTTAATTAACGGATTCCTCTTCTTTCCTCGTTGTCTTTTTTTCTTTTTTTTGTAAATTACCTCGATGTGTACTTGTCTATGGGATTGTTGGTAGCAAATTTTACTAATACCAACCATGAAGTCTTGTATTTGTTTGGAAGCTGGGATCGAGGGCGATTCAATCTGGATATCTATTTCAAGAGAACAAAGAAAATCTTTTTCTTTCTCTTTTGTTTTATTCGAGTCTAGAGGTTTATGTAACGCGTTTTGAGGTGTTCAGTAATAGCTGCACTAGGGGACTCTAATCTTTTGAATTTGATCGATAAATCAAACAGTTACATATCAGGATTTCTACCTTTTTAAAATGATTTTTAGATCCCCTGGATTTCCTTTGAAACTAAAACTATATTGCATCCTTTTTTCTTCTAGGTCTAGATTTGTGAATTGGGATTTCGTTCATATTCAATCAACAGTAAAACTGTGATTCTTCCTTCCCTTCTCGGTTCCCTTTCCACCCCTTCTGTTTTTTAAAGCATTACTGACCGGTATGCGATGTCTCAGTAACTCGCTCTAGTTGATGAAACATCTGAGGCGATGTAACAGGTGATAATCCCCCCCCCCCCCCCCTTTTGTCCCTAATTGTTTTCAATTTATTTAGACCCAGCGGTTACGTCACACCTTTCAATCCTCACATTATCTTTCAAATCCCGTTGAGGTAAAATTCGCGTAGGCCTCAATGCGAAGGCTTCATTTCTTGACCACCTGAAGTTTTGTTATGGCACGCCAAATTCCGCTCGAAAGGAATGAGAAATGTTTTAGGAGGTCTTTTAGTGCTATAGGCCTCGATATTTTTAAAAAAAGATAATTAACATTCACAAGCATTGTTTCTTACTTCACATTTAAGTTCGATCAACCGAGGTTTGATATGCAGGCTTGCGAGATATATGTTTGAGCTCAACTTAAAGATTCATTTACGGGTTTGGGGGTTTTGGTTTTGTTTTGTTTTTCTCTCTTCGAAAGCAATTTATTGGAGATGAGTTGTTAATTGTCGTCAAATGAGGAATCGTTTTTTGTGAAAGTCACTAACATTATTCTCTCAGATGTTTCTTTTTGTTTGGGGAGGAGGGAGGGGGGGAGGGATAATAGGACAGTGTTAATGCACCATAACAAACGACGTATTCTTTTTTGTTCAGAACGGATGAGAAAATTGTTTATCAATCATCAATCGAAAGTTAGCGGAGTCGAAAGGAGTACTAGATCATGGACAGGTAATGTTCATCATTCTCTCACCGCTTGATCTCCATGGTGTAGTAACAGTTTAAGGAAGGCTTTAGTAGATCAAAGTATATAATTGTGGGATATAAACATTTCAATTGATGTGATTGACAACATTTCATCAGAGAAGAAAAGATGACGTTAAAGCAGAGTAGAAAAATCTTAAGTTCAAATGATTTAATAATATAAAGATGATAACTTGGGGAAATGCTATTTTCCACAAGATGGTTTGAAATCTTCGCTATTCAAAGTGCTTTTACCTCTTAAACAATATGAAAGTTACAGATTAGAGCAGTATAAAAAGCAGAAACTTTAAATTTTCTTTAGGAAAATTCCATTGACCCAAAAATTTCTCTGGCGCAAAACTTCATTTTGTGGAGTGGTTAACTTCTGTACCAATGGCAGAAAGACTTGAGAACCATCGTCAGGAAGTCTCAGAAAGTTCCTAAGTTGTTTTTGTTAAAATTTCAACCAACCTCAGACTTATACAAACCTGTGTCTCAAAATCTGGCCTGGCTCTGATTGAAAAAAAAACAACCCACCTATATTAATAATGATATTCAAACCGGCCCCAGCTAGTATCCGGGTTATATCGAGTAGAATGCCCACACCGTGGCAAAACGCCGCTTGAATAATGAATAATCATGCGCCTAGAGCTTCACCAATAAATACTGCAATCAGGGACCAGGCCTGCCTGAACTAAACATTCGCGGTTCAAGCTCATTCCATTATTTTGTGTTTGCATAAAGATTCTGATTGCCGTATCATGTTGACTGGGTAAGTACCCTTGCCCAGTGCGCAGTGATATTTTTCCCCCGCAACCTAACCCCACTCTCAACACACATAAATATATACATATATGTATAATCAGCGGCTTTCTCTTCCCTTTGATATGGTGCTAATTGTGGAAACAAAAAAAAAATAGTTTGGTGTGTAAAGCACTGTCTACAGTCAAGTTATAAAAAAGTCTATTCGTGCAATACTGATTGGTGCTACGCATATTATTGGAATTACATCGTAGTTGATAAAGTACGTGCGTTAAGTTTCGGCGAAGAGTATAACAACAACAGATTGGTATCGCAAAACTTAAAGAAAAAGATTTCAAACTCACTTGTTATTCGAAAGTCTTGAGCTATGAGTTTGTGAGGGGAGGTAACTGAATCTCACGATTCTGGCTGACCACAAGTTTTGAGCATTATATTGTGTTCCTTTTCGCACAGCCATAGATGAAGTGCCAATGTTAACCATATTAATTATTACCAACCTTGCAACTTTTACAATATTCGTGGTTTTAGGAGGAAGATCAGAAAGAGAAAACCATTGTTGTAAAGATACGTTTATCTGGAACTTGGAAAACGAAAACCATTCTGTATTGTCCATTTTTCGTTCCCATTAATCGCTCATTCCCGACTGTATAAGACTCTATCCATCCAATGCCAGATGTAGCCCTCTGCGTCATCTTCCCACTTTTTTAAGGTCACGTGCAGCTGTCCTCCACGCTACTCCTCTCCGAGGCACGATGTTACCCCCCCTGTTCTCGCTCTTTGTGTGATAGTTGTTTCTATTTTGTGGGTCCAACTGTTGTTATCCATCCTCGCTACATAGCTATGTCGGTCCCTTTCCGCTGGGTGTAAAGGTAGGTATAAAAAGAAAGTATCCAGATGTAGATGTATCGGGATTTTAAAACATTAGCCAAATAATTATAAAGGAAGAGGAGGAGAAAAGAGAAGAGCATCCATGTATAAGTAGAATCGAGGCACATAAAATTAATACATAAGGCGAGATTTTGACGAAGATTGTTTTTTAATAGAATGTGCACAATAGAATAAGAACAACCACTCCGATATGTAACTTTAAGCCGAACAGGGAGACTCTAACAAGTACGGCCGACCCGAATGGGATTGCGACTGAAAATGTGAATGAAGACAAGATCCTAAATTTGTACCTCTACAAATTTTCACTTATACACAGTTTGCTCTGTTTCATCACCGCGACGACTAAATGGTTTTATGCACACAATAAGCCAAGGTCATCTAAAAAAGTTTGAAATCTTTTACAGTATCTATTTACAGTTTGGTTTTAAAAGTAAACACGAAGTTATGGTCTATTTCCCTCTCCCAACTTATCTCTTCCACCATACTCATAAAACACGTAGATTACATAAATACATCCATATAAATTTACAACACAATACATACAAATAACACATACAGGTATGTATACGCAAAGGAAAGAACAAGCTGCATACACAAAATAATTTATCCCAAATGTAAACATTTATTCACACTTCAGAATGATGCACAGATACAAATATATGACATGAATTTGTAGGTTATGGTTTAATTCAGTAGAAATTGGGCACGACTTAGACGGTAAATAATTTAATTTAGAGAATAAAAAAAAAAACAACCAAAAACAAGACAGCTGGACGGATGTTGAAGGAAAAAACCTGGATGGATAGTTGAAAAAAGTACGCACATATAAGTAGATTTGGCTGGTGCATCGATTTAACAGAAAGGCTGGAAAAAAGTTGTTATTGGCAAAAGTTTTCACTGCAAGGAAAGCTGTTACTGTTCAACGTATAATGTTATTCTGATGTAAACGATCATACAAACTTACTCAACTGATAAACTCAGATTGAAAACTTGTACGAGGCATGTAAATGTAATATATCTCCTTAAGTATTCTATCAAAATACCATTATTTTTACATATTTTATTGTTTTGGCTTTTGGGTTTGGGGAGGGGTGGTGGGGGTGGTTATTACTAATTTTTTTAATGAAACAGCCATGAAGACTATCCATTTGTTATAATAGATATTAAAAGAAGTTTAGAAGAGGCATTTCAAATCAAAAATAGTAGTTCTAAATTGTTTAATGTCCTTGACGTTTCTATCACTCAAAATCTTCAACTAGAGATATCTAATTTATCAAGTATCACGCCTAATTATAAAAACGTGAGAAATTCTTTAAGAATTAAAACTATCATTCATTTTTAAACATCACGCATATAAACACTTCTGCCTTCTTCCAAACATTGATCCTTTTTTTCATGCTTTGTAAAATATTTTTGCTTTTTCAAATCTAAAAGAGAATCATAAAACAAAACTTGTACATGTTCCTATCCATCTTAAATTTTGCAAAGGTCATTTCAAATAACAGCCACAAGGAAGACAATTTTATTTGTTTCTTAGATAGGAATTAATTATGAGGAAAAAAATTAGCTAAAGGTATTAATTGTAAAATATCATATTTGCATAACTGAAAGAGGTCACACAATCTTGTTCATTTTCAATCAAAACTTGTTGACAACTAGGAGGGCTTTGATTTTTACAACAAGACTACCGTCAGAAAATGAGTTTTGACATACTATCTCTAACTTCCATGTAATAGAATTATTCAGTTGTAATAAATCCCTTACAAAACTGGTATTATCACCAGCTTCTTTTTACTTAAGAATCCTCAAAAATCTCTGATAACCAGAAAATAGAAGAAAACAAAAAAAGAAATCCCAGATTACTTGCAACTAGAAATCATTTTTCACTTTCCCAGGAAGTTGAAAATAACAAAATTTGATCTAAGTGACTCATTCTCTGAACCTTTATCTTACAGAAACAACTTTCATTCCATACACAAAGGTCAAACATAATAACCTGGTACATAATTACTCCAATTGTTATATTTTAATTTAAGAATATTTCTTTTAACACCTTGTAAAATCATGCAAAGTGGAATGTTCTACAGTTTATCATTGCATCTGTAAAATTTCATACAAAAATAAAAATAGCGCGGAAAAATTTGGTCATCTGTTGTATGGACGGGCAAATTTCTTTTTCTTTTTTTATTGTTCAAAATATTTTTATTTATGTGCACCCAAGGATACATACTTGGTTCTTCATAAAAAAAAATGGCTTGCTATTAGTTTTTATTTGTCAAACATTAAAAAAAAAAATAAAGCTATCAGAAGAAAAAACATAAAAAAAACTTCTTGGAAATCACCAAAAATGATTGTGGTCTGCAATTACCGTATGAAAAAAAAAATTTGCAAATTGTAAACTGAAAATAATAAGTTTTATAAATATGATTTAAAAAATTAAGCTAATACTAAATCAAATCTAGCTCATGCTGCAAAATGGTGCTCAAAACCAAAAATTAACAAATAAAAAAAATAAAAAACACAACACAGTCTACCGTGGCACTAGGAGCAACAAAATATAATTGCGTTACTGCATTGTAAAAATAAAATGAATCTTGACACATGCTCAATACTAAAGGAATATAAGGATGAGGCAAAATATTCTCCACAGCAAATTCAAACTCTATTCTGTTGCTGCAGTGAGAATCAAAATTGAATGTGAATGAAATATTACATGCTTACAACAAATGATAAACAATGATTGAGAGCTTAAAATTTTTCTTTTCATCATGCGATTACGTATGAGAGAGAAGCACAGAATAAGACGGGCATACTATAATTTATAGAAAAAGACATAACCAGCAAGAAGTACAGGACGATCTAGGTTTGTGGTTCAACCAAAGAAATGCCCTGCAAGTCTAGTTTTAAGGATTCTAGCTTGTGTATAGTGCTATAAATGAACATTCTGAATCAACAAGCTACATTTTTCCCAACTGATTATGACCTCGAAATTGAAAACACAGATTCAGTTGAATTTTTCTACTTAATCACAGACAAAAAAGGTTCATAATTGTGAATTAATATTAAAATTTCTATTTTACAATATCCAAAAAACAAGAGGAATAAATATTATGGTCAAGATTACTTTGGTGAAAAGTCCGTTTAGATACCACTTCTAAAGTAATTCACTTTCATTATACCATGTGTGATTTTAATTTATTTTAACTACATGGCCATATTTTACAAGTGTTTACTAGAAAACTGATGACAAAGTACATATCAGTGCTGGACGGTACAAAAGTAATAATGGTGGATCTTAGAATTCACAAAAAGGTTGAGAGCATTCTTATACCAACTGAGATTGTTTTTTATAACAAAGATGTCAAACATGAAGATGAAAAAAACATCTTCCAGGCTATTTCTTGCATTTTTCAAAGAGGTACCTATGATTCTCATCTATTTAGTTTTTAACAAATATTCTGATGATTTTATTGTCAATGGTTATTTTAATAAATTTATACCTTAATTTTCTACTTTTCCTTTGCTTTTTATTTTTCAAACTATCCATGATAATTGATAGGGAAATGTACCTTTTAAGTAAAAAAAAAATAAATAGTCCTGTGTAGAGATGGGTGGACGAAAAAATATTCAATAGTACTGAATAGCTACAGCCTCTATTGGAAAAAAAAAATCAGAATTTTGCCCTCAGAGCAATTCAAAAAGGGGGGAAATGAGAGACAAGAAAAATATAATTATTATAATCATAACAATACTAATATACAAAATTATACCAAACATTCTCAAACACTCTCTAGCTTTCTTGTGCTGATCACTTATAATGGTGAGAGACAAAAACTTTTAAAGTGACTGTTACAAACACTTAAACCTGATGGCAATAAACAAAGTTATATATATATAAATTATACATAAATATCGTTTTAATTGTAGTGAGTCCCAGTGTTGACAAAATGAATAGGGGCAGGGGTTGGATTGGAGGTGAAGGGGGCGGTGCTTCCATGATTTGATTCTTAGCTTTGATTCACTGATTGCATTATGTCAGTCATTGATCTTGTCTGGAGCTGACTTAAGACTGACTTTCCTTTATTTCTTTTTGTTGCATGCTTGTGTCATCCACTCGATGCCCTCCTGAAAATAAAAAAAATATCACATCAAAGAGTAGAATTTGCCTTTAAGTTTTGCCTTCATGAGAACAATGACATTAATTACCTCCTTACCAATCCTGATCAGCTGGATATTGAAAAGCAAGTTTTTCAGTTATTTTCAGTTTTTTAAGTCCCTTCCCTTTTCTTTATATACATAAAAAGGGTTGTGTATTTAAAGAATATAGTCAAGTTCTGATAAAGGCATCGTTCAATTGTAAAGCTTATGAGGGTTATTTTCAACACAACTCACTCAGATAGAATGCAGGAAGCTTGTATAAGGGAGATAATATGAAAAATAAGAAAATCTATGATAAAAGATTTATTGCTTCCCTTAATTTGTTAGGCGCAAGAGTATTATGTCACATTGCTAACATAATGGTCTCACTCAAAGTAAATAGTTCTGAGAAAAATAAGGAAGACTGTGTTATTAAACCTATTTGTTATAAATTTTATGTAGCCTTCGATGTAAAGCCTTTAATTTAGGCCTTGCCGATTTTTTTCCAGGTGCATCAGAGTTAGATAGACCAATTTGTTAGCAACCTGGCGAGTTTCATTTATCTGCTCCCAAAAACAAAGAAGCTATCCACTGCATCAGAGAGGAAACTTCTGCTGAACGCACTGATGCCATTTTCATGAACATCAGAAATTCTAGGTTTAGTGAGCATAACAAGCGTGAGGAGGGCTGGAGTTGATGATAGTAAAAAAAATATATATGCGAGGCTCCCATGAAATGGCATCTGTCCCGCACAAGTACTTACGGGCTGTTTGCTATTCTAAACCTTTGGATTTTTCTAAAGATTGACAGAGCGCTGGCTAACACAGAGGAGCACCCATCTTGTATGTTAAAACGCTACAAAGTGTTGCATTGCATTATCCCGCTTGAAATATTCCCAGTGCTGCCTCTATGTTGACTAGAGCAGGCGGGGGGGGGGGGGGGGGGGGAGGGGGTGTGTGTGTGCAAATTTCCTCCACCAGAATCACTGACCAAAACAGAGATCTCTCAAGGTAAAAGATGTTCCCAACAGTTTTGACCCAAGGCTAGCTAAATACCATTGCTTGGCTCTTCAAGGGTTTTGGCTGATTTATTTACATCACAGATATCAAAGCCTCAAAACATTTTCTTCCAAGAAAACTGAAAAGTTTTAAGTGAAAAGAATAAATTGTGCTTACTTTGACACCTTCACCCGTTACTGCTGAGCAGGGCTGAATTTGCCATGCGCGGTCACGGATGGAGTTCAAATTGAGTCCATCTGCAATTTCACTTGATCGTGCTGCATTCACCAGGTCTTGTTTGTTGGCGAAAACTAAAACTGGTACTCCGGCCAATTTCTCCTCCTCAAACAATTCCGTCAACTCCTGAGGCCAAAGATAGAAACCAGTGAATTGTAATTTTATTGACAAAATTCAATTAAATAAAGAATACCACTAAAGGCAATAGGTGCATTAAACTATAACATTCATCAACTTGTTCATGCCTCTTTATCACAAATTTTACAGGTCATGCTTTCCGCCCCCTCACCCCCACTTCATATTTAAAAGCTTAGTAAACAGTCAATGGGAGCAATGAAGTATCTATTGAAAAAATAGAAATTCGATATAAAGGGACTGATATCAAAGACAGTATTGCATAGGTATGATTGACTTATCTGAAGTTCGAATAATTAATAAAAGTTCCGCAGCACCATTAGGGAAATTTTCTAAAAGCTTTATTTTTACCAAACAGTTCAAAGAGCTCATTCAAAGAGTTTGGAATCAAAGGTAAAATGTTTTATTTTTCTCTATAGTTACCTCTCCAGTCTCCTCAAACCTCTTTCTGTCTGCACTGTCAATAACATAAATCTGAAAGAAAAACATTCTATTTAATAGAAAAAGAATTGCAAAAGAAAAAAAAAGAAAGAAAGAGAGTGATCAAGACTGAATTTGAAACAATATTAGATAAATAATGACTAAACTTAAATGCAAAAAAAAAAAAAAAAAAAAAAACAAGCAAGAAAGAAAACATAAAAAACTCCATCTCACTTGTCATTCTTAAAGGAAGTACAAAATAATGTTTTCATAAAAATTCATAACTGAGATGATATTTTTTCACACTGGAAAAAATTATATACTTTGTTATTGTAATATTTCTCAAATTTCTTCAAGAAAGTAAAACGCTACATTGGGAGATAGCTGGAAGCTTTCAGAGAAGAATCACTCTCTCCTCTCCTATTCCTTATCTCAAGAGTTTAAGCATTGAACCCTGACATCTAAGTCATCAGAGGTAGATAACTTGCAAGCATATCTGTATCAAATTAATGGCATTCTCCACGAGAAGAGAGAAATTAGAACATATTGTGATAACTGGAATGATCGCAGAAAAATGCAGTGCGGGAAAACAGCATGAAAAGATTTTGGATGGAATAACAAAGTGGCTCAAAGTAGGAAGAGTGAAAGAAGCACTGAAAGCAACGAGGGATAGAGATGCTTGGAAGGTAATAATCACCTATGCTAATAAAGAGCACGGCACCTGATTGATTGACTGGATGAAATTTTTCTGTGTATCACAATACCTTCTAAACTTGAATGGTTCAATGTTAGTTATAAATGATGGGATACACACTAATATATACATTGTATCAATGTTTTCCACAAAAGTTTTTTTCCAGTTTGTACAGGTACACAATTGACAACCTGTATTGGACAAACGTTGTTTAATTAAATAGGGATTTGAGTCTGAAACTCTTACTACAACACTAGTGTTTTCAGCAGAGCATATGAGTCTAAAATACTCACTAATATATCTGTGTTTTCAAAGTAATTTTTCCAGTAAGGTCGGATCCGTCGTTGACCTCCTATATCCCACACATTCAGTTTGAAACCTTTAGATTGCACTGACTTTATATTAAAACCCTGAAATAAATAAAAAGAGAAACAGTATATAATGATTCGAAATAATGTGGTTGTATTATCCATAATGTAATCAATTCAACTGTTAAAATTTAAATTAAAAAAAAAAGTTATTTGCCACTATACTATAAACACAGCAAATTAAATCTGAAACTATGAAGTATTTGATAGAGCAGAATACAGGAATTAAAAATAAACAAAAATATTTATTGTCCTTTCTTGCACACAAATTTTTGGGCAAGTTATTTTGACCTCTACTTGAAGACAGAGCCATGATTTGACAGACTGAAATATATCAACGTTGTCAATTCGATATTTAGTTTTTTTTAATTTTTGGCAGATAGTTGCTGACAAGATCCAAATACATCATCTTCTGATTTGTTTTTTAATTCAATCTTTAGCCTGAAATGGGAAGATTACATGAATGACAGTTATAGCATTTATATTTTTTAACTTATTCTCAAATGGATGATTCCTGATTTCAACAACTGTAAGTCCAATCATCACTGCTTAATGGACATTTTTTGTTCCCGTTAAGACTGACCTGGGTAGGTGTGATGTGTGTGATATCTTCTGAAGCCAAAACCTTGAGAAGCGTCGTTTTCCCTGCATTATCCAAACCCAACAACAGTATTCGTAACTCCAGGTCCGGATTGGACCGCAACTTTCGTAGCAGTGATAACAAACCCTGGAATAGAGAAAAAGGAAAAAAAATAACAACTACCTTTTTAAAATGATAATATTATAATATTACTGCTTCTTAAAAGAGGAATAATAATGGTTTTTTGGCAGTTTCATCAAGTTTCACTATTCATTATTAGGACATAACAATAAAACTTTAACTGCATTAAGTATTATGGCTTATATTATAACTCTTCAACGAAGGATAGATGTTACTGGTGAATTGATAAAAGGTCTGTTGTTTATATTTGTCATGAATAACGATTTCAAGGGGCAAAATGCAATTGTCAGTCTACATCTTGTAAAAAATGTCAGCGTTAGATAATACAAGTCAATTTTTATCTCAAACTGTCACTTAAGCTTATATAGTGTAGATCCATCTCCATATAGGCTACTGTGGACCTTGTCATCTCATATTCATATTATTTCAGGGGAGTGAAAATAAAGGGGAAGGGTGTCTAATGACACATATTGATTAATCATTTGCATAATTGTACACGTTTTAGTATCAGCACTCAAATGACACAGTTGATATTTCAAGATTTAAATACTTGATGGCTTTTTATTATCAGCCCCATTTCCTATCAAAATGACAATGAGCTGATTTCAGCAGGGTTTTACAGGAAAAAAAATCAACTTTGCATTATAATACTATTTAACTTAAGCTGTCAATTGGTTTTGAAATCAATCTCAAAATCATTTTCAATCCCACCACACATTTATAATCACATTAGGAAAATTTGACACTTTTAATATAAAAGTCGAACGTGAGATTGGTCTAACAGTAATTAGGCCTATGACATGACAGTAAATATTAATCAAACCTGGATTCTAGCTCTAATCTAGTGTAATCAGGACAATATTCTGATTACTTCTAATCTAGATTTAGACTAAATCTTTATTGGGAACTAAAGGCCCTTGAATTATTAGATCTAGATCTAGATTCTAGTTCTACTTTGAAGTTGCTTTTGAGTCATAATTCAATTCTGCCACACCTCAAACTAGATCTAGTTTTACAAGCATGTTTGATATTTTGAACGTATCATTGAAGCATGCTTTTTTATTTCATTGACATAATTTTTTCTCCACAGTCTACATTAGATCTAAGATATATTTTGAAAACATAATGCTCCCGGCTTACCATGACTAAAATATTTCACGCTTGGGGTGATGGCTTCAGTAACTACGCGTGACGTCATGAATCTCTGTGCACAAAAATACTTTATGTGTTTCTTTTTCTAAAGACTCAAACATTCTTTCCTTGCAGATTTTTCAGTTAATGGCATTTCGACTAGTAGAGAGGAAGTGCGCAAAATCAAACTACTTCATATCATCCGACAAGAGAGAGAGAGAGAGAGAGAGAGAGAGAGAGAGAGAGAGAGAGAGAGAGAGAGAGAGAGAGGAGAGCGAATGAGAGTTGTGCACATATAGTAGATATTTACAATAAGATAATTTTATTTTGCTTTTTTATCGACATGTAAATTTTTAAAAAAGATGATATCATATTCTGTGAATGATTTTTATGGTACGTTCACAAAAAGGTTATAAACCCGAATATACTCCATTGTGTCACTTAAAGACTAATAATAATATTAAAAAATAATACAGAATATATGCAAAACCATTATGATTAAACTGCAATTAAAGCAAACATCTTGTTGATACCCGGTACATTAGCCTAAATACCATGATATTCCAAACCAATATTCGCAATGAAAGAATCAGCACAGGCGATTGACTATTATTTTAACACCAGTCTCACCTAAAAAATATATTATCTCGTAAGAAATTAGCCTATCTCTCTTTAATCTTGAAACTTCGGTTGATTTTAAAAAGTGAGTGAAAAATGCATGTTAAGTGAAGCCGAAAAAAAAATGATATCATGATGTATCCTGCATGCCCGTGATATTTCAACATGAACTTTATAAAGCACTGTTCTTATTGATGAAGGCTACTTTCAAACGAATGATTTATTTATGTGATTTCTCCAACCTTAATAATTTGCAATGTTGTTTTCTCTAGCATAACATGCAATAAATATGAAAAAAAATATCCCCAGAATTAAGTGGTAAGACTACAATTTAATCAAATAAATGTTTTATTTTCCAAATTACAACTTGAGTTAAAACAAAAAACACCGTAAAACATATTGAATAGCTTCTCTAAGTCTTAGTGGTGTAAACTAAAGAAAATACCGTATATTATTAAGGTTTTTTGTTGTTTTTTTAACGATTTTTTTTCAAGGGGAGGGGGGTAGGGAGGGGATAGGCTTGTAGCTAAGGAAACGCATTGAACTTTTCATCGGGTCCGCATTCATCCACTTATGCTGATGATATAATTTTGTGGCAAAATTAGATTGTTTTAACCATACTTGGGACACGGAACAAAGTTGTTTTGTTCCGTTTCAATCATTATGAACAAGAAATCGGACAATGCCCTTAAACAAGTTATCCTTCCGAAGAAGTGAAACCCGTGGTACTACAGGTTTATCGAGTAATATGTGCTGGGCTTTTTGTTGACCGACTTTAGATTCAGCCAGTTCAAGTTCACAACAACAACAAAAAAATTCTTTAGCTGAACATTAAAATGATATTATCCAAATTTGCTGTTATCTGTTATTTGTTCTGGCATCATCTAGACTTCCGGAAGTTGTCGTGGACCGGACCCATAGTGTTACTTTTCGTTCTTTCACTCATCTACGTGGACTCGAGTTTGCCGTGTATTTAATTTTCAACACGGCAAGATGGCCAAGCAAAATGAATTAATGGATAAAGCAGAGGACTTTGCAGATCAGGTAAATGAATTTATTTCTAGAGAATCAGATAGTTTCCGACTCTTAAATTTATTCGTCCATTTTCTTTAAACTTAACGTACTGTAGATAAGATCTTGAGCTAGGCCAAAGTGGTGGCCTGAGAGCTCAGCCTCAGCTGCACATACTCGAAGATACACCCTCGAAGATATGAGTTTATTAGATCCTTTATAGTTTAATGTAGTTTCTGCCATGTGAGTCTGGATATAAAATCAAAATGTCTTCTCGTATCTTCCAGTCCAGGTGTGCCATACAATCAGATCTATTTGTATTCGTAGCTGTAGATACCTTGAATCCAGATCAAGATCAATATTAATTTGATTTTTTTACATTCAGAGAATCTGACTTATTAAATAATAAGTGTAAACTATGTAACAAAGTTTGTCCATAGTCTATAGTCATCTATCTCGCTTGTGATTTTTTTAATGTTTTTGGTTTTCCCTCTCTTTTTACAGGTTCTCCGCCATTCAAAACATGTCCTCCCTCACATAGCCAGATTCTGTCTCATTAGCACATTTCTTGAAGATGGCATTCGCATGTGGACACAGTGGCACGAACAGAGAGACTACATGAATGTATCTTGGGGCTGTGGGGCATTCTTAGCAACATTGTTTGTAATCATTAATCTGGTCGGTCAGTTAGCAGGATGCGTAATGGTTCTCAGTCGACAGAAAGTGCCCATTGCTTGCGGCATTCTCTTCGGCATCATTGGATTGCAGGTGAGTTTGAATTTAATTTGAAAAGAACTCATAATGGAGAATTCAGTGAGGGGGATCAAACAAGCTGTATTTTTTTTGTTTTGTTTCTCATTCATTTCTGATAATGATTAGGCAGTATCATAGGCATTGGAACACTTATCATGACTTTCAGAAATCTAATCATTCCAAGGAAAAATAAATGAGATTGACCATTCAAAAGAATGATGATTTAGATTCAAGAGAAATTCAGTACATTTTAAGATGGAATTCTGATTCTCTAAATGGTTGTAAACGAAAAATGTTTTCTTTTCTTATTTCTGTGAACTATAAACATTTTTTTTAATTTCTGGTAGTATTGCTCATGGCAATTCAATTAAAGGGTCAGAGCAAATAACATGATAAAACATTTGAGTTTTACTTTCATCCAGCAGGATAACTTGCTCTCTGCAAATATGCCAAATTGTAAGGTTTTAAAGGCTGATAACACATGATGACCTGCAGCTCAAAAATACCCAAATAGGCTGAACACCTTTGAACACAAAAAAAAAAAATAAAATAAAGCGTAGATCTTAATCATGCAAACCAATAAAAATTATTTACAGAGCTGTGTAATTTTTTTTTAATCAGCAATGAAGTGGTCACATTCGGGTAAAATGTTCAAAGGTTTTAGTGACGGGGGCAACTGAGACATGGGTTGTCCTCTAGAGACAAATTATCAAAAAGAGGAAGAGTAAAATTCATGGGAGAATAGAAGTTGTTATTATGTGTATACATAGCTTACTTTCAATATAAAATTGTCTTTTAATGTGAGACCAATGCTAAAAATTGTGTCATATTGTGCTCATTTATCACATATCTTGAAGGATTAAATAGGTCCTTGGATAGTGTTAAGTTCCTAAGAATGTGCTGAGCAGAGGACCATTTTTGTACCACAAATGGGTCTAGAGTGAAAACCGAAAGCTCAGAAAATAGTAAAATATGTAAATTTCTACACAATAATATTTCTTTTCATAAAGCTTGACTTTCAGTATATACATGTATCAGTTTTACAAATAATATTTTATTTTTTATTGTATGTATTTATGTCTTTTTATATTAATGGACATGTCAATTTTGAATTTCCTCAAGAGGGACGAATGAAGTAAATCTTATCTTATTTTATGGGATCAGAACTTCATTTAGTTAATTATAATTTTATCTCAACATTTTGATACCTGAACTGCATCAGCTTTTTAAAATTTGTTTAGTTGCAGCAGTTTTTACTATACTTGTGATGTACTTGATTTTTAATGCACACATATATGTGCCTCAAAAAATCATCGTCATGGCTTGCTGATTTGTTTGCAGCTGATCTCACTTTTTATGTTTTATTTTTGGTCTGCTTTAACACTGCAAACTTGGAAATGAAATTATAAAATTATTCCCTTCACAGACTATTGCTTACAGCATAATTTGGGACATCAAATTTTTATTGCGGTAAGTTCCCAATACGTGAAGTAAATGTCTTTTGGTTGGAAAAATTTGTATACTACCGCTGGTGCATGTTTTTAACACTCTTGCTTTCCAAATTTGAAAGAGTAAAAAATATCTTGTAAGTATTCTTACATTTCTCAATTTCAGAGAGTCAAACTGTTATTTTACTTTATTTTTTTTGTTACACTTGCTCCGCAAATAGCCTCTTTGCCATATTTTGCCTCATTTTAATTAATGAGAACTCACCATCAGTTGCGATTTTTTTTTCACCTATGATGACTTCTCATTCATTGGCTTTATAAGACCTTGATAAAGACAGAAGTGCAGTATTTCACAATTTTGATCCGTTTTGAAGCGAAATAATATCTCGGGATGCAGATTGAATAGAAATTTTTTTTTAACCTAAAAAATGGGCATGGGTGGGAGAGTGCAGGCCAATCAAGATTTCAGGACATGGCCTGCCAGCCTATCATACGCTGGAGAAAAAATATTCTGTGCCTAGCCGCAAACTAGATAGATCTAGAGATCTAAGTCTGAAAATTTTGTAGTGCTGGGTAATATCTAGTGTGGACACACTTATCTTGTGTATCCATTGTGCTCTACAATTAAGATGTTTTCTTACAAAGTGATGATTAGTCCTCAGTTTGAGAGGACCATGTAGTTTGCAGGCTTTTTGAGATTTTGTGGCCAAGAATCAAGAAGCCTGCAGGCTTTTTGAGATTTTGTGGCCAAGAATCAAGAAGCCTGCAGGCTTTTTGGAATTTTGTGGCCAGGAATCGAGAAGCCTGCAGGCTTTTTGAGATTTCATGCTCCATCCAAGAAGGTGTATTTTTAAATCTTGGCCTCCATTGTCTTTCACCAGGAATCTGGCATTAGCCGGAGGTGTGCTTCTGCTGCTGGCGGAGAGTAAGGCAGAAGTGAAGTCGCTGTTTGCCGGCCTACCGTCCACGGGAGAGGACAACCCCAAACAGTACATGCAGTTGAGCGGGCGAATTCTACTGGTGCTTATGTTCCTTACGCTCTTGAGATTCGAGTTCAACTTTATAGAGGTCAGATTTACAGTTGTTTATTAGCCTAAGGTGATCTTTGCTCTAAAATGCAGGCCTAGATTGGATTGTGTCAATTATACTCAGGCTAATATAGTTCAACTTAATTTTTCTCTTTTCTGGAAGATTTTCGTATTTTCCAAACTGACTAAAATTGCCTTAAACTAATTAAAAAATTTTTAAATTTTAATATTGCTTTTTGTTGAAAGGCAATAATATGAAAATCTTGTTGTAGAGGTCATATGAAGTTTACTCTTCTTGAAAATCTCTCTCTCTCTCTCTCTCTCTCTCTCTCTCTCTCTCTCTCTCTCTCTCTCTCTCTCTCTCTCTCTCTCTCTCTCTCTCTCTCTCTCTCTCTCTCTCTCTCTCTCTCTCTCTCTCTCTCTCACACACACACACACACCATTTTTCTTCTATTTAAGTCACACCAAAACTATCTTTAGGGGTGACAAAGTATATGACAGGTCCAACTTTCTAAGCTGCTCAGGTATGCCAAGCAGACTGTAACATAGAGTAAAAGCTGTGTCACTATGTCAATGTCATCAGTGACCTATCTTATCTCCAGGACTGCTCTTATATTGACCTACTTTCTGTTAAAGTCAAAGTACAAGCTGCATGGATGTTTTAGATGCCTTATCTGTACGAGTGCCCACATTAAGAGGCGATTGATATTACCCCAATGGGCTTTGTATACAAGTATGTTCACAAATTCATGGTTATGTGACCAGGCTTAGTAAATATTACGAGGCAGAATAAAACCTTTAGTATATGTTAGCAAAGACTCTCAAGAAATCAGTGGGTAGGGAAAAAAAGATTCTGTAAAGGTGGCGTAGCATTTAGAAATTGTTAAAAGAAATTAATTTTTTGGTTAATCAGAAATTTCTCTTTCTTATTTCTCAATTTTTTTTAAATATTAAAGCTCGAAGAAGAAATCTTGCAAATTTACCAAACTCTTACTATATTTCACAGATTATCCAAAATTTAATAGGCACAGCTCTTATCATCTGCATTGCGATTGGTTTCAAGACGAAGCTGTCAGCTCTTGTATTGGTCGTGTGGTTGACGGCAGTCAATGTCTACTTCAACGCTTGGTGGAACATTCCGGACTATAGGCCAATGCGCGACTTCCTCAAGTACGACTTCTTCCAGACAATGTCAGTGATTGGGGGACTGCTTCTAGTGGTGGCTTTTGGCCCCGGGGGTGTTAGTATGGACGAACATAAAAAGAAGTGGTAGAATAAAAAACAGTTCTAGTGTAATAGTTAGCATGCCGAGGCAATATATTGAATCTTACTAACATGAGGCACCCATACGCACTTCAAGACAAGGAAACCAGTGGTGGTGTTTGTGAGTGTGGTTTTATGCTTTGCTTATTTCTTTCCTGTAAACTGCTCTTTTAGCATTGCTGATGTAGTCTTCTAGAGAACCAAAAAAAGGGACTTTCTTTATTTCTTTTCAAATCTAGGAGGACTTTAGTTTCAGGATAACAAAGAAAAAAATAGCAGAGGCAGATTTTTCTTCGTTTGTTTTGTTTTGTGAAATTGGCAGTTGGAGAGAAAATATTTCTAATATTGTTATTGCTTTTTTTTCCCCTTGGATTTCATTTTTTTTCTCACTTGTCTTGAATTTTTAATAGCATGCTTTTGAATTGAATAAGTCATCATCTCAATTTTTACCAGTCACTAAACATCCATGAAAAGGCAATTTAAATTGGCGCTAAAAGAGCAGCAGTTAAAAGGAACCTCCTTTACTCCATGCTTAAGTTGTGAAGATTCTTAAGAACTGGAACACATTAGCTGTAGCTTAGGATGAATGTATTGAGTGATTTAAAAATGAGAGCAAAAAAAAAGGTTTCAAAAAGCATTCATTTAAACCCCTTTCATGACTTGTAAGCTGAAGAATGTGGGAAGTGAAGATTAGAGTAACCCAAAGGGGGCTTTTGTTCTGATTTCAGTTCTGAAAAATATACTGAATTATTTAATAAGTGGGGTGAATGCAAAGACCAGAGTTTTACTTTATTCATCCCTCTTGGGAAAATTCAAACTTGACATGCCCATTAACATAAAAAGACATACATACATACAATGAAAATAAAATATTATTTGTAAAACTGATATATATTGAAAGTCAAGCTTTATGAAAAGAAATATTATTGTATAGAAATTCACATATTTTATTATTTTCTGAGCTTTCGGTTTTCACTCAAGACTCGTTTGTGGTACAGAAATGGTCCTCTGCTCTGCACATTCTTCTTTTGAAGCAGGGCAAACTTTAAGTAAGACATTTATATATGTATTATACTTATATTCTTTGCCCACAATAAATTTTAATCCGCTCTGCAAAAAGTAGCAACAATGGTTCATAATTTCAACATTAATCAAGGATATTACATGGTATTCTAATTCCTTTTTTTTTTCCTTCCTTATTACGGTGAAATTCAGATTTTCACTTTAGAAATGCATTGCAGGGCTAGAAGTTTTCAATTTCTGGTGTTCATATTTTTTATATTTTATCTTTTTACAGTTTGAGTGCCAATGCTGTGTTTATACCGGTTATTTGAAATGAATTCTGTATTTTTTTTAAAGAGGAGATATCAGTGCCTGTGGATGTTGGTTTTTTTTTCTCATGAGAAGCCTGAAGGATCAGTGATATAGAAAATAATAGATGCGCAAAAGATGAAAGCATGATAAAATCTGCTCTCCCCAATTGAGATCAAAAGTTTATAAGGCTAACACCCTGAAATCATAGATTATTGTTTGCAAGGAATCTGATCACCAGGTAAGTATTCTAAATCTTAGTAGAATTTGAACTAGAGCATTTTTTTTTTAACTTTGTAGCTATCACAGTACTTCAAAATATAGTGCTTCCTTGCACTGAGGGGCTTCAAAAAAAAAAATAACATAATATATAACTTACATATTTTTATCCTAAACAAAACATTAGATTTACGGTCAGAGCTCATTATTTCTAATTAGGTGACATAAATCTTTGTAAAAACGCTATTCTCTTAAATTCTTAACTGGGGTCGCTAAAATTGAGGGTCAAGAACGGGTTATGAAAGAAAACAAATCACTGCCTTTAAGAATTGGATCATTATTAAAACGCATTGTTCTATCCCATAGTTTTCTAGTGTCAAAAACAAAAGTCTCGAGATTGAAAGATATGATTGAAAGAGCGATTGTTCTCCATCCATACTCATAAATTTAAAAAAAAAAACGAGAATGAATTACATAGATGCTGCAACATTGAGCATAAAATTGTGTGTTGTCAAATAAAATGGCAGCAATATATATTGGGCTGGTCACTGATATAACACAGATATTGTAGAATCAGAATATGGCTTCATTTCATATTTATATTTCTACCCATAGCCCTCAGCTTGATGTGAAAAACTCAAAATTTGGTATTTGCAACTAACTTTGTCATTTGTTTGCCAGTGAAAGAATTTTCATGGTAAAGGCTGTAATATGGGCTTTGCCAAGAGAAGGCACACTCCGCCATTATGAAGGGCATTAGGAATATTTTGTAGATGGATTTTAATAGGCTGGATCTTGAAAGCTCAACCAAAATTATGTAATGCTTTTTCAAGCTTAACAGGGTTGTTTGATCTTCCAAAATATAATAGAAAAAAATATAAATTGAACTAGTTTTTAGAGGGGTATGCCTTTGCCTTCACATTGCTGTCTTTAAACTTGTTTGAAATAGAAGGTAAAATATATTTTGAAAAAATCGCCGCTCAATGATGAATAAGAAACTGTTCAAGTTTGATTGCGTTCTCACAGTGTGTCACTGTCAGACATAGATGCTATCAGTTAATAGACCTCTGTTAACCAGTCGTTTACATGCTGAAAGAGAGTGTGAAGTGTTCGGGGCAATGCTTTCATAAAAACAATGTATATTGTAATTGTAAAGACTTTTCCTCTCGCAGAGGAGAGAGGTTGTAAGACGAGAATATTTGTTGATGCCTGAGACAGGGCAAATTCTTGTTATCTAGTGTGATTGTCTGGTCAAATTTGTTTTTTTTTCTTCCTTTCTATATTATTATTATTGTCTTTTATAAATATGCTGTGGGTTAAATGGTCGTTTGCCTTTTGTTCTTTTCTTTGTGATAAAATTTATTGCCCGATTTTTAATGCATCATATGTCAAGTAAAAAAACAATTTTATTTCAAGGAAATCTGAAGTAGTGAATGAAGAATTCAAGCATATAAAAATAAGACTTCCCCCCTCCCTCCCCATTATTTTTCTACTTTTTTCCATTCATTTATCTTGTTAATTATTCTATGTGCTGTTTAATCAGTATAAAAGGCACGTGTTCAACATTCAATAAATATATTCAATGTTCTCAGTAGAGCAGTTTCTAGTATGGTCTGCAGTATGCATGTTTTGTGATAACCATGGGGGTTTTGTGATGACCATGGGAGCTGGAACTTGTCATCAATATTGCAAAGACTGCCTCTCAAAAGTATTACGACAAGAGCAAGGTATAACTGTATTTGTGAAGATGCCATGAGGTTTGAGGTGGAAGAAACTGGTTTCATTAAATGTGAAAAGTGGATTATGGTCAGCCAGACGTAACCAATGACTCAGATTTCCTTTCCAACTTGAAAGAATATGATTAGTTGAGGAATAAAGAATGCTTTCTCTCTCTTCTGTGTACCTGTAACCTATCGCTAGAGTGACTAAATCGTGACCCTAAGGAATGCTATCTTCTAAACAGCATTTTTAGAGCGAGATTGTGGCTTTTTGTTTTCACTTGTTGCAGCCTTGTTTGAGTTGGTCTCATTATTCAAATAATTTTTTTTTTATGATTATTTTTAATTTGCTTTATGTAAATGAAATTGATAATTAATAGTCGCTCCACAGTTTTCCATAGAGAGGAGGGAGATTTGTGCCTTAGAGTAATGCAGGAAGAATGTACCAAGAATTGTTACTCTTACACATCAAACCCCCCCCCCCCTGTTTTTTTTACAACTCTTTTCCATGCATGAAATCAAATTAAAGTTTGCTTGGGCATAAAGTAAACAGACCTAGTGTTAAGGAGGAGAGGGAGAGAGAGAGAGAGGCCAGAGGTGGGAATGGGTTGATAGAGTAAGGCTGTTTGGTGTTGTGTATTTACAAAATAACAAGTTGACAGGCCCCATGTGTGATCAGTCCTTCCGGATCTGATTTGCTCCTATATGTGAAAATTTCAATCATTCAGTGACAGATTTTTATTATAAATTTTCACTCTCTTCTCCAATCTTGTTTCTGTTGTTCAATATTTGTACATCTATTTAGTCATTATTTTGCTCTTCCATTGTTTTTAATTAAACCATAAATCCAACCCACCCATTGTGTTAGGTGCCCCCATTTAGGGAGAGGAAGATAGTGATTTTATTGTAATTCTCTATGCCCAAATCGGCTCAAACACAAGTTCTGATGCTAGGCGGCTGTTACAGACAGAAGTTGCATGTTAGGAGTTAGAGAATGGCATTTATTTAAGTTTTTACCCATTGTTTCGCTCTCCTGTGTTCTTTTTTTTCTTCCCCTGAAATTGTATAAATTGTAAAGGATAAGACCCATATGTACCTCATAGATTCTTCTGGATGTAGGCTATGAATGTGATGTATGTCAATTAACAGATTGCTTCATGAAACGGATCATTAAAAGTCATTGTTTTTCTCTCAATGCTCTTGGGTTTGATTTTTTTTTAATATTTGAAAGCAAAGGTTTCGTTTGGAATTTTGTCACTATGGTACAGTTCAAATCGTCAAAGGATTACATGTTTTACAGTGCAGTTCTATTTCTCAAAGTGTTTTCATCTCAAGATGTTATTTTCTGTCGTTTTAAATTGAATCTTTTTTTCACTCTTCAAATCTTTGTTTTTGTTGAATGACGAGACAAGCAAAAGGGAATCTATTTTTTAATTATTTTTTTTCCTTTATACATGGCAGCCTTTCTAAGCCTCATCAAAATGTACTGAAAACAAATATTAAATACTTTTACTCTTCAATACTATTGCCATTTAGTAGAGAAGAGGCAAGCTAGGATTTGTTAAGAATAATACGTATCCATACAGCATATACACATACTGACACATATTTAGGTTCTTTGAAATGGGAGATGTTTTAAACCTAGGGGGAGGGGGTGGTTATCAACATCAGATGTTCTTGTTACTAGTGTTAGTATTAAAGTGTTAGCCTTTTAAGATGACTTCATTTGTTTTTCCCATCTTTTGTTCTTTTTGAGTTCAAGAGCTACTAATTTTTTTAAAGAAAAACATATCTTGTATGGAAAGTTCCGATTGAGTCGACATGTTTTGCAGCACATTAATTGGTCCCACTGAATATATATATACATGTAATGATGTATATGTTTACATGCATGCTCTAAGGAGATTTTAGTCGTGTCACACCATTTTGGTTGCGTTGCACTTACTAGTCTGGCTAAGTGATCGCCCAGATGCAGTGGGAACCTCATAGTTTAAATTGTAGTTATGGATTATAACTTCCAATTAAAAGGATTTGAATTACAAAAGAGGGGCAAAGAGCAACTCTCCCCTTGCCCTGTGTCCTGTTGCCATCAGTATCTTTGTTATTACTACTTTCTTCTCCTTTCTCACTTTGTCAACGCAATGATCAGCTTTTTATTAGGCAGGGATTAGCGCTGCCTGCGCTGCCCCCCAATGGCAGGCTGACATATGTGACAAAAACTTATTTTCTAATTTGTTTGCATAAACTGACTTTTCAAAGTAATATGCTACTTGACTTAATGGAAGAGCGACATTTGTTCATTGGTACTTAAAGTTTTTTACTTTCAAATTGACATATCTGAACTTTTTATGCTGACCATCAAATGTTTGCATTTTTCTTGAAAACACAAAATCTGCAGATACATCAGTTTGCCTTTGGAGGCAGTGCTGCTTGGGAGATACTACTTTTGCAATACCTTATGAGGTGATACCGACTTAATAAAGAGAATCGAACCAGAAAAACTTCCAAATTATGAGTCCAAAAGAAAAAAAAATAACCTACCCTCCAAAATTCGATTTATGAGAAATTAGAAAAATAAGACTTCGTTCTTTTTTTAGGGTTTCACTTAATGAATGACTCGTGAGGGCAATAACTGCATTGTGTAAAAAAATGTAGTATTTTGTGCACCTCATCAGCCATTTCATATGTCATTAAAACTAATATTTACTCTACGTGTATTTATTATTTATTTGTTGTATTATGAATGGTGAGCCACAGGATTTTCTTAAGAGGTAAAACTACCTTTTTTCTTTCTTGCCAGTCTTTTATTTCAATATATTTTTCTTTTATTTCAGTTTAAGATAGTATTAGTCATTACCCACCTGTTTGACAACATATGGCGATTGTAATTCTAGCTTCTGAAGTATGAATTTTTTACTTTTAATTTAACATTTTATTTCCATGTGTGATGAAACAATAGTTTATTAGGCTAGATTGTAATGACTGCTTCTCCAAACTTTTATCCTAAAACTAAAAAAATAAAACGTGTTTTGCTAAATATGTTTAGATTTTCCTGCAATATCCTGTGCCAGAGTAAACTGGCAATGAGAATTTCTATTACATTACGACTACAGTGATTGGGAAAATAAAATTAAAAAATAAAACAAAATGGTACTCTGATGGGTTTATTTTTTTTTCTGTCAGTTTTAGAATTCATTCCATTGATAGCAACACAGACAGGTTAATGTATGGACTTTATTTCAATCATCACCAAATGATAGGAAGAAAATCATGTAGCATTAACCAAAGACAATAAAATAAGGTTTTTGCATGTAGTATCCATGTAGAATCAACAAATTTGATTTAATCATCAATTATAGATGGCAGAGAAAAAGTTAATTTACCCAAAGTTCTCAAGCTTATAAAGAGACATTAAAACGATTTTTAATCAAACATAAACTGTGCTCTTCCTTAATCACAGGCTTAAGTTAAATGAAGAACGACTACATGATGTAACCGTCTCATCTTCCAATAGAACACAAGTTTAAATCAAGTCATAATCATTTCTTCACATCAACTTTGCTTCGATTAAGCACACTAAGATTTTATGACAATATACTAACATTCTTAAATCTAGTTCCTGATTCAGAATGAGCAAATTAAGAAAATCTAGATATTTTTCTTTCCAGAAGGGAAATGGAACTGTAAAAGCAGTGACAATATGAACCCTGTAAACAGAATCAAAAATTATCATGCCAAATCATTGATCAGACACACAAATGAAGCAGGCCCTCTAATACAATTGAAAATAAAAAAATAAAAGCCAGCTACTTCTGGCAAGATTTGAATAAAAATTTAGAGAATCGAGAATTAGTAATAAATTATTAAACATGAGCAAGACGATATTTTACTGCAGATCAACTCTTTTTCACCTTTTTGGGCATGCTGACGTAAATAATGAAGGCACCTAGAAAGGAAAAAAAAATGCTGTGTCAGTTTATATAAAAAATAACAAAAGTTTATGCTTCGTTTTAATTTAACAGAAGATTTGGTGATACTTAATTTAATAAAAAAAAAAAAAAAAAGCAATCATTTGAGTCATTTTCAAAAGGTGCCTTTTTCAACCATGGTCATGACATGTCAGAATTTAAAAAGAAAATACAGCTTTAAGACTACATTTTGCACATATAATAAATAAAAACTTCCATAGCAGTGATTGACTAAGATGCAACAGTGACACAAAGTTTGCTTTCCCTACAAAAGCATTTTAATTTTCAATTTCAGTTCGATATATGGACACAATTAAACAGTATTTAGCTCAATTTATCTTTTAAAAATCAAGTAGGGACATAATTCATAAAAAAAAAAGTTTTGAAATATGGCAAAGTTTGTGTCATCATTACCTCTAAGTATTTATGACAATATTGGAAAAATATACCTTTTTTTTTCAGAATGAAATGCTCAACTATCTTTGGAATAATTTTATTCCATCCTTAGGATGCTGACAATACTGGAAACATACTTTTTATGTATAAAAGTACAAAATGGAAATAAAGCTCCAAGTTCAAAAATTGATTTGTTCTTTTGAGAATGAGTCACTTGTGCAAATTTAGCCAACACGTAATTTTGTACAGAGGATGTTAAAATACTCTGGGTAGTACGGATGTCTTGAATTTTCGCAGCACTAAGTGATTTGTGCTCTTGGAAAAGTAATCTTTTGTGCTTAGCATATCAATCTTCTCAATTTAAATGATGCATTTAATTGATAACATTTCAAACAATTTATAACCTAATGAATTGAGAAATTTTGGTAACAAATTACATGTAAGAACTAAGATTTGAATAAAAAAATTGCTCACTCAAAATACCCCCTCTACCCCCTTGAAATCCACTTATCTATTAAGACATACCTATCAGAGACTTATTTGTCTGATAAGACATAAGCAATTATCAAAAGGTCAAAAGTAGTCTAGTAAGATGATTTCATACATGTTTATTTTTCCAATTTCAAAAAAAGATTTTCGAATAAAAATGATAATGTATTCTACCAAACACATGTTGAGGAGATAGCAGGTATAGTTTGGTGTACCTTTAAAACCACATAATTTAATTCTCTTCAGTTTTGTATTGAATCAGTTACCATTTCGTGAATAAAAAACGTCACATAAAATACTGGTGTTTTTGAGCGGTTGTTTTAACATAGTGGCCGACTATGTTCGTAAAACTCACATATTTTTTTTCATTTTTTTCTTCTACAGTTGCTTTCCACTTAAAAAATGAAACCAACAGAGAGCACAATTCCTTTCAAATCTAATCTTTAATATGTGCTTCAGGACATTATCATTATGCTCCATGTCATTTAAAGGCCTATTTTAAGCAAAGCAGACGAGCTGTTATTAAAGCCTAGCTAGCTTGCTACATGCTTGTACAGAGAGAACTGCTAAAAATAGAATTCACTTCCTTACAAAAAAAACAGGATGATTGAAAACTCTTAAATCCGTTTGGGACTCAAAAAACAAGGCAGCTTCATGTCATACGCCCAGAATATACTTTGTTCCTTGTTTACTTTCACTTTCTGAACTAAACCACTGTTGTCGAGTCCACCGGAAATGACCCCTTTCTTCCCGTAAAACCTTAATTCTAGCACTAGTCTCAATAGTCAGAGGGGCCACTCATTTCCATTTTTGTCATCGCTGTCGCAGGATAACGTCCTGAAGCATATAACGCCCCATATAAATCTAAGCAGCCATTTTGTACGCTTTTGTTTGAAGTACTTGTTTCAAAAGATTTATTCATTTTATTTTTTAGATAAATCTAAGCATGTCTGTCAGCAATGAATACTAAAGACTGGGCATGAACATGGTTCTTCTGACATTATGATGACGCAAATAAATTCATTTTTATCGGTTCTTATGGGTTTTTAAAGTTTGATTTCAACTATTTTTTTAATTCTAGGGTGGGAAAAGTTATTAACTTAGTTTCAGGTTGATTATTATTTGCAACGTGTGAAGTGATGTGGATCGATGTTCTTCACGATCTTCCTGGTGTTACAATGACAAAAAAATTATGTCACTGTAACATCTGGAAGAACAAAATGTTCGCAGATTGGTTTGTTGAATCTTTACCAACATTGTAGACATTCTAGACTCTAGCTCTTGATGAGGAACCAACAATGGAGGCAGTTTACATTGAAGTCTAAATCTATTTGAAAGCTGCAAACACAAAATTCTGGAACAAGTTCTTCCAAATGATACAATGACAGACATTATCTCACTGTAACATGTGGAAGAACAAAGTGTGAACATATTTGTGCAATCCTTATCAATGAATACTGTAGAAGAAACACTAGGCTCAAGCTCTTGGTGAGGACTCAAAATGCAGTCAACTTACACAGAAGTTTAAATAAATTTAAAAGCTCCAAACACAAAATTTTGGAACAAGTTCTTCCCGGTGTTGCAATAACAAAAATTAAAATCAATTACACCATTAAATGAGTCTTCCTATTCAATCATCATATTTTGATGATTGATAACATCTATTTTCTCCCTCAAAGTAATAATGGTATGGTTTGTTTTGCTTATAAGGTGGCTAACCTTCAATCGTTTTAAGTCATCAGTAACGTTGGGAAGATCAATCTGTATTGATGAAAACCAGTACATAAGACTATTTCTGTGTCCATCTTCAACTTCTTCAATTTTAAATTAGGTAAATTGATCTGTGCATACCCTTAAGTTTGAGAGTTATTTGAAACAATTTGTGAAGTAACAAGTTTTTTGCAATCTCCCAGATGTTACAATCACAGAAAATTGTTTTACTGTAAGATCCAGAAATTGATAAATTTTTAGAACCCTAATCAGCATTGTAGACATCCCAGACTGTAACTCTTGGCTAGGAATCAAATGCAGTCAGCTTAAAATTAAATGTAAATAATTTTAAAAGCTGCAAACAAAAAAATCCTGAATGAAGTTTTTTCGGGATGTTACAATGACACAAATTGAATCCATTTACTACTATAATTTATGAGTCTTTATTTTCAACTATCTTATTTTAATGTATAAAAACATCTATTTTTTTACTCTTGGTATTAAGGGTATGAATTTTTTGCTTCAAAGGTAGCTAAATTTCAATCTTTTTGTGTCATCAGTAACGTCGAGAAGATCATTTTATGGTGATGAAAATCAAGCATTACACAAAAATATTCAAGAAGAGTACCTCCAAATCTTTTTTTTTAATAAATTAACAACTTTCTCTATGACACTGAACAATTTTGAGACAAAGAGAGACAAAATAAATTTCCAGGTCTAATGTAACGCTTTAGGGTTGACCTCCTGAGAATTGCTCACATACCTATCAGAGATTTGTTCATCTGTTAAGACATACCTATCAGAGACTTATTTGTCTGATAAGACATACCTATCAGAGACTGATATATCTGAAAACACATACCTATCAGAGCAAGTGCCACAACTCCGGCGACCAAAGGGCCGGCTATTGCATAAAATCTAGGCAAGAAGAAGTTGTGAATAGGCTGATCCGGTTCAACAAATGGCTGTGGAATAGAGAGAGAGAGAAAAAAACATTGGCAAAAAAATTTTCATAATTACACATGGACAAACGAATAAGAAGGGATTTGACATATCTTTCGACAAAAATTTATTAGCATGAACTGTGTATATTGAAGAACTGAACAAGGCAGTATTTGAAACTGGTCAGTGAGGTTTATAATTATATTGAACTTTTATTTCGGCCTTTGCCAGTTGTGTAATTGTGTAAGTATTTGATGAGCATCTTCTTTCCCCATGTAAATATTTCACGTACATGTATTTTGTTTTTGAAAGCAATTTTCATCAGAAGAGGTTTTTTTTTCTTCACTAACCAGTTCAAAATTCAAGCCTAAGCTAGTTGTATGAATTTGAATGAAGTAAAAATATGCCATTAGGATGTTTTAAAATTAAAGTCATGTTCATAACTAAAAACAACAATACATGCAATTATCAAAATAAAACACTGGCAAGGAAAAAAAAAGAATAATTATTTCAAAGCCTTAAAAGAAAATCTTAGAGAATCTTAAAGTACTGTAAGATTTTAAAAGATTTTAGATTTCTTTACTCCAAGGTTACTTTTAGGGCCATTTCATTCTTTATGAGATTTTTAATTAGGTTCAAGAAGGTAAAATAATTAGATATTTTCTTGCATGTGGAAGACAAAGTCATTTCAAGAGTCTTAGTCACTGGATGTAAGATTCACATTACTTCAAATTCAAAATGACAAAATAAAAACTTAACAGGAAACCAAATTTCTTTTTACTCCGTAAGAAAAAAAATGATCTAAATTTTAAATCTGAAATCTTTAAATCAATTTATTGTTTTTGTTTTAAAGTGATGCCATTTTATTGAAATATCTATGACTATGAGAGAGATACAGTAAAAAATACTTCAATGTAAAAGTTCTAGTTTTTATTTACCAGTACGATCACCCAGATGGTGTAGTATGTAAAAATAAATCCAGCGAGAGAGACAAAGCTCCAGCCGACAGCTTGATCCATTCCGAAGCCCTGATGAACAACCACAAAATCAGTACAATTTGTTTAAAGAAAAATAAATTGAAATGTTTATCTGGACTGTTCATCATCGCTTAGAGATAGAGAAT
Source organism: Elysia crispata (assembly GCA_033675545.1). NCBI lineage: Eukaryota > Metazoa > Mollusca > Gastropoda > Plakobranchidae > Elysia > Elysia crispata. The sequence continues at coordinate 33,131 of JAWDGP010005367.1, read as the reverse complement.
ACAGAGATAAACTGAGTATGAAATTTATATTAAAAAGAAAAAAATGTATTGCATCACAAAATCTGACCTGACATAATACACTGCGAAAAAAATTGTAATTTTATGGAAATATTTAGTAATCTGATCTATAGTAATATTATAAATTAAAAGAATGGACTTATAAATTTATATATTTTAACAATTTTTTCCTGTTTTGAATACAAACTAACATTAAGTTAAAAGTGTAAAAAAATAATATTGAGTCAAATGAGACTCTTCAATAAAAAAAAAATTTTTTTTTAAATCCATGTCCTAAGCTTACACTCCCACCCTCCCACTCCCCCACCAAAATCTCCTTGGTTTCTCACTTTAAAAAAATTAAGGTGGAAAAATTATTCAAGTAAGAGGTGCTTCATTGTCATCTACTGCAGTCTCTGTACAGACAATGCCATGAGTGAGCTTAGTTTATCATTCTCATAGCTAATTGAATACTTACTAAGTTCTAAAACCTGATAATTGAATAGTGGTGGTTTACTGTCATGTATATTTACTGACATTTAGACAGTAAATATATGCATTCAAAGATAAAGGAAGTAAGTGGACAGAAGAGCTGCACCAGTACAAACTGCATTAAATCTAAAGACGGAACAGTGCTAATGGATAAAGAAGATGTTTTGAACAGATGGTCAGAATACATAGGGGAGCTTTTCAAAGACAATAGAGGAGAGAGACCTACAATAAAGAAAAACACAGATGGCCCACCAATTTTAAAAGCAGAAGTAGAGGCAGCCATAAGAAAAATGAAACGTGGGAAAGCTACAGGTCCCGATGGGATACCAATAGAAATAATTCTAGCTCTAGAAGAAATGGGTATAGGGATGACAACTAAACTTCTCAATGCAATTTATGATAGTGGAACAATCCCAGAAGACTTAGCAAAATCTGTATTTATAGCTTTGCCAAAAATTCCAGGTGCCACTGAGTGTGAGCTACATAGAACAATTAGTCTGATGAGCCACATTACCAAAGTTCTACTGAGAGTACTGATGCTTAGAATGCACAAGAGCTTAAGACCAGAGATAGCTAAAACACAATTTGGTTTTGTCCCTGACAAAGGAAGTAGGAATGCAATATTCACATTATCAATGCTAATGGAAAGATGTTTTGAAGTTCAAAAGGATCTCTACATATGCTTTATTGACTATTCTAAGGCTTTTGACAAGGTAAAGCATGAAAAGTTGTTTGAGATGCTGAATCAGCTAGATATTGACGGAAAAGACTTGAGGGTGCTTAGAAATCTCTATTGGGATCAAACTGCTGCGGTAAGGGTAGATGGAGAACTCAGTGAGTACACAAATATTAAAAGGGGGGTAAGACAAGGTTGTGTGATGTCGCCAGACCTGTTCAACTTGTACAGTGAAGTAATTTTAAGAAACTTGGATGAAAGTAAAGGACTCAAAGCGAATGGTGAAAATCTGAACAACCTAAGATATGCAGATGATACTTCTCTATTAGCAGGATCGGAAGAGGATTTACAAAGGCTTCTAAATATTGTTGTAGAAGAGAGTGAAAAGCTGGGATTGTCTCTAAATGTAAAAAAGACTAAATGTATGGTAGTATCTAAGAAGAAAAACAATCCAGAATGCAAGCTTTTTAGCAAGGGAGAACAAATCAGGCAAGTACAGAAATTCAAATACCTAGGATATACATTGACATCTGACGGTAAATGCATGACTGAAATTAAGAAGAGAATAGCCATTGCAAAGGCTTCTTTCCAAAAAATGAGCACCATTCTTAAAAATAGAAATATATCATTTTCAACCAAATTGAGGGTTTTGAAAACATATGTGTGGTCTATACTTTTATATGGATGCGAAACTTGGACAATAACTGCAGAAACCCAGAAAAATTTAGAAGCAGCGGAAATGTGGTTCTACAGGAGAATGTTAAGAATATCATGGAAAGAAAAGAGGACAAATGAATCGATATTAGAAGAAACGAACCAAAAGAGATCCCTCATAAACACAATAAGGAAAAGGCAACTGAAATTTTTAGGACACATATGTCGCCATAAGGGACTGGAATTTTTATCTCTTACAGGCAAGATAGAAGGTACAAGAAGCAGAGGTAGACAAAGGATTACATTTCTTGATAGCTTGAGCTCTTTTGTGACAACAAAGACAACATAGCCTTACTGCGGATGACGGAAGATAGGGACAGGTGGAGAATCATGATCGCCGATGTCTGTTCCAGACAGGGCATTTGAGATATTTACTGTAATAAATTGTTACTGATTCCATATGATTACAGCCCCAGGATTATCTCCACTACTAATACTATACTGGTCAGTCATGAAATCGGTAAATTTGCAGATATCGGCCCACTCAAGCAAGGCTTCACTATCGAACATTTCTCGACGAATACGAAACTTGTGATTTAATGGACTTTTAGAGCAAACAAAAAATTCTTATATCTTGAAAAGTATACATGTATTTCAATTGCAACAAATAAAACCTTCATATTCGTGTTCAACATATCAAGTTCATTAAGAAATTTACAATTTTAAAGCTTAGGGTGAGTTGGGCCGATAACTGTAATAATATCATGAAATTTTGACCGCACAGACGACCCATTGGTATGACAAAAAAGTAAGTTACATAAATTAGGTTTAAATTATCTTTCATCATTACCGGCATTTTACTTGTAGTTTTCAAAAGGTAGATTAAAGATCAAGGCCTTGGTTTGATTTGATTTGTTGAACTGTTGTACTATCAAGGCAAGACTACATCTAGATCTCTAATCTAGATGTCTCGAAGAAGTGTAATAAATAGCTTTCAAAACCTTCTTTTGTTTCTAATTTGGCCTATAGAGTATCCCTATAGATGCCAGTGAGGTTTCTTTTCTTATTTCTAGCCTACAAAGTTTTAGACATGGATCTAGAATATAGATATAGATATAAACATTTATTTTATCTCGAGGTATTACTAGAGTACTACTCCCGCCAGGCAACCCATGCAAACATACACATCTTTTTAAAGGTTTTTGCATGCTGATCACAAATCTGCAAGAATAAATCGTCGCAAATGAAAACTTTTTGAGTTATAAGTAATTGAAATTGTAATTATTTTCTCTAGAAGATCAACAAATCTCAAAGTCGCAATCCAAAATGGCGGACATGGGAGGGCGAGTGGGAGTAGAACTCTAGTTTTACCCGGTAAAAAGCTTTATAGATCTTGATCTGCAATCTAGAAAAGATTAAAAAGAAACTCGTTTAATTCTTTAAAATTAAAACTTAACGCAGTGAGTGAGCTTTCTCCATTAAATTTTATTGTTTGTTTGGTTTTCCTTTTAGCATACCTTTCTTTGATCTCTAGCATAAAAGAGTGTATTGATGGACCAACGTGTCACTGTCAGTGACTCGGTAGACTCACTATTCGAAAAAAAGAAAGAAAGAAAATGACCGGATCATAATTTCAAACTGCCGATTATAATTATTCGAGTGAAACTACCCTTTAATAATAATAATGATAATGATGATGATAATAATAATGATAATAATAGGTACCACAAAGTGATTTTTCTACCCCAGCAAATTTGAATATACCCAATTGTACTGTAAAGATCTTGTTAAAATATGAAATTTCCAACAAATTTCATCAAAATCCGTTGGTAAATAAAAGTTTTACAGCTGTTTCAATTTTGCGCATAACGACACAAAACAAATTGCGTGCATCGGGTTGTTTTTAAGGACATATAAAAGTCATTTGTTAAATCTTATGAAACAAAAAAGGACATATTTACAAAGTCCAAGACAATGACTATACACATACGAAATTTCACGGAGATAGAAAGTAAACAAAAGAATTTATTGGTCATGAAATATGGCCAAAAACACTTGTGGCATATCAAAATTACAAGCAAATACTCTAGATGAGGCACTTTTGGACCATCGTAAAAAAACACATATTCTTCAGATTGTTTCAATACTTAGTTTGCTAATACACAATATTGTATTTAGTTGACTCAATTTTTGTCAGCAACCTAGAAAGCCATTTTGAAAAGATAGAGAAAACCAAAATTGGCATAGCGCCAAATTTTGCGCCTTGGAAGAAAATTGGTAAAAAAGCGAATCATAAATTTTTTTTTATTGTAGAAATTATATCATAAAAAACACAGTTTTCGTACTAGAGTAATGAAACTTTCGGAGTTTATGGTTTTTTAGATGCTGAACCTGATTATGCTATCTATTTGATAATTTGACCACTGTTTCTATTTCAAAACTGCATTGTAAGTCAATGATAGAAGTAAAAAATTAATAGTCACAGATGAATTATGATTGAACATATATTTTCAAATGTATACATGATAAAGCATTATGATTTTGATAGTTGTAGAAAACTCCCATGATAAACTGAGGTTCAATACACGCTTACATTAAAGCTGAAACTGAATGACTGTAAAAGAAAGTATTACATAAGAGACAAAATACATTACAGTTTTCAAAATATAAATTGAGAACCAATTCATGTAAAGGAATTAGCAAGCCTGAAAATATCAATATTTTGTTAAATGAAAACAATTTGAGCCTGCAACTTTAAAAATTATAAAGTATAAACAGAAATTTTCGTTTCTTTTATTAAATTGTGAAGGTTTCTGTTCCGTGTATATGTTTTTTTAAGCCGCACCTATGGTTTTTCCCACTCTGCTTACCTCTCGGTCTCACTACCTCTTTTGCCAGGCATACTATGTACCCGTATCAGTGTCACTTTTTTGTTGACTACCTACCTGTACACTTCGCTAATGAAAGTATTTATACTGTTTGTACCTTGCAGCGTTTTCTGTTTGTTTTACTAAATAAACCTTGAACCCAACAACATCATCAAGCAACAGTTTCTGTCAAATTTATTTTCACCGTAACAGCATTGTATTTAATAATCATCATCAGAACTTTAATTTTGAATGATTGTCTTTTGCCTAATGAACCCCCCTCTTTTAGAGGGGGGTTCATTGCATATCTTTCCAAGCAAAGTCTGGTAAAGATTTGCAGCAGTACCTGTCAGTCTTAAGTCCTCTTGCCCCATCACTAATTTTCTATTATCGAATCTGATCTTTAAGATTTTCTACTTTTCCATTTTTATATAACTGATCAAGCCCAGCTTTTGTGGTGCACAAACTACCTTGACACAAAACCGCATTCATAATTTTAACTTATTACAAAAGAATTCCAACTGCTTTTTTTTTACTTGGAACCATAGGGGCGCAATGGAGTTACAGGAGTGAGAAAATGATTCAAAGATGAAAATCAGTTGAATAAAAAGAGGAAAGCCTGGCTAACGAGAAAGTATTACTAAAAGTACAGAGGAGTCCATATACATTCAACACCTAAGGGAAACTTTTGCTTCAAGTCAACTTTGTTTGTCAGCACTATTTTGTATTTCTTTACAAATTAAATTGCAATATTTAAAGCCAACTTTTGCCTACAGTCAACTAACTTTTTTGGTCCTGAGGTATTTATCCAGACTCCAGTGTAAAGTCTATGGAAGTAAAGAAAGGGCCAGGAGTGGACAGAACGACGAAAAAGATACTGATTTTGAGGATGAAGACGATCATTACATTGATTATGGTGATGATAATGATGATGATGGTGATAATGATGATGATGGTGATGATGATGATGATGTGATGATGATAATGATGATGATTAGGATGATGAAGATGATGATGATGATGATGATGATGATGATGATGAAAAAACTGTCTTCACAAGCATGGGCATTATTAACACTGTATCGCCGATAATAGTTTTTGTATTATCATGTTTCACTACTTCAAAGATAAAAATGAGCCTGACTTTAACAACAGAAGAAAGAAATTTGGCCACTTCACTCTGTGTATCTCTGAATCCATTGGAAGCTAGGAAGCGAGAAAGAGAAACAGAAAAGGAAAGAGAGAGAGAGAGAGAGAGAGAGAGAGAGAGAGAGAGAGAGAGAGAGAGAGAGAGAGTGCGAGAGAGACTGAGGGGGGAGAGAGAGAGAGAGAGAGAGAGAGAGAGAGAGAGAGAGAGAGAGAGAGAGAGAGAGAGAGAGGTAAGCACAGCACTATGGCATCAGCTTCCCCTGTGTATAATTTGCCTCCTTAGATTAGAGGTAAAGGCAGTCTGAATCGAATAGCGAATAGTGTGGCTCTGTCCTGCCCCACCCCCGGTAATCCTGCGTTCACACCAAAAAATCGCTCGTCCAGAGTTTTCCTTGAGCACACACCAATATAGTGCACCAAAAATACACTGTACTTTATAATTATCGATGTGTGCTTACATAACATACCTACAGTCTTGATTATCACACAAAGACTATAAATATGCCCTAGAAATGTAGTAAAAGAATACGTTCGTCATTACGTCATAGGCAAAGCACACAATCATACAGGCATCTCAAATCAATGTTCTAGCTTGAATACATCTAGTTACATTGGTGATAATGACAAGGTATGATGATAAAAGCAATAAATCTGTTCAACAATTCCTTTCTTATTTTCAGCTCAATGAAAATAGTTTCTGTCTAAACCTAAGGTTTGTTGAATACTTTTTCACTGTGGCAGGGCAAGGCACCTTGATCTGACTAAAAATAATTTAAGAAAGTTATTTTGATTTCCATAGGTTTTTTTTTCAAATGTTCCATAATCAATCATTATGGTCTCCACCTTGAAATGACTTTATAAAACATAATGATTTGTCGAGTTCCTTGACTGGAAGAATTATTTTAAACTTTGTACTGAAGTGCTCTTCTCCCTTAAAAAAGAAGTTCTAAGAAAGTCTTTATCTTCGAGTGCGCGTTTCTTTATGCTACTCTTCTCTTCTATGTCAATTAGTACATCGTACTACACGTATTTTCCCCGTAGCCTCAGTTTCCACTGCGTTTAATTCAAGATGAACGGGATAGTTCTGCCTAAAGCACCTCTGTCCGTTCACTGTTGGAGGGAAGTCAAATAGCAGCGTCCAGTTTTCTTCTCACCTCCAGACCTGTGGGTAAGGACAGTTTTAGACTTTCCGCCAAATGAACCATTGATTTCTAACTAACCCCTTTCAGTTGTTGCATGCAGGAAACAGGGGTATCTGCGGAGAAGTTCGGTTGCCGCACTTATAATTGAGGCCCTGACGTGCGCACCTGGGGGCACGTGCCGTCAGACCCGGGAAGATGAGTTGTGGGACAGGAATGCTGTGGCTCGTCCAGTGGTTGTGCAGCCTCCTCGGGGGGGGGGGGGGTTCTGTGAAGAAGAATTAGCCCGCGTCTGTGTTCCCTCCTTTCTATTAAAACCAGCCAAAATTGTTTTAGGGTTTAATAATTATCAAGTTGACAACTTTCTACGTCGTCTCCTATTTTTTTTTTATTTGTAAAGAAATCTAACCCTGTCTTTATCACAGCTAGTTTAGGTAATGCCACGTTCTCTCAATCCGAGCGAGAATTCTGCTCGTCTCTCAGACACCTCCAGTACTGTAAAACTTCTCTACTGTCACCTCTTTTAGACCGTCGCGCACAATTGTCTCTTTCTCTGCAGCAATTGGGGCTGACTGACCACTAGACATTAATTGCCAACATCAGAGAAGAGGAGACAAAACAGAAGGAAACGAAGTGTAAGGCCAGAGGTAGACAGTGATAAGCTATACAGATTCAATAAGCGAGACCACTCTAGTGATGTGCTCAATATAAATAAAACATGACTAAAGCGGGAATTTTAGTTTCAGGAGAAAAATCCTGCTGTAAGCAAGTTCCCGCTTCAGGAATGCAAAGAGATCTATCCCCACCCCCCTCAAGAAAAAAAAAAAAGAAAAAGTTAATGTACGAACTACTACTTCTAAGTGTAAACACAGCCTGACAAAGAGAAAACGACTAATAGGCACCCGCAAAATCTTTTTATAGCTATCACGTGGTTTTAAGAAATCATGGAGGCTGTGCTATTATTGTCCATCACGTGGTTCAAAATATACAAACAATGTGTCTATAGCAGTACCATCTGTCTAGAAGGCCTGTTCACAATGTTACGTAACATTATTCAGATGGGCCATCATCTGGCTAGCTATCAGCCACCTGCGCGAGGTTTGAACAGTTGATTATAACATGCTTAGCAGTACACACTGTGTTTTCACTGGACTCTCCTGCCATTTTGTTATTGGATTACATTCATCCTTTCTTGGATTATATTTCTTATCTTATTCTCTGCTATTCGCCCTTGGATTGCACCTTGTTCTAACAGATGCTTTCAATGTGGAACATTACAAGAATGCGTTCTTGTGATTTGGTGTAGATTTTCCTCTAAATGTGTGCACACTGATAGAGTATGACCCGTGGCACCAAACATCATACAATGTAATATATATATATATATATATATATATATATATATATATATATATATATATATATATATATAGAGAGAGAGAGAGAGAGAGAGAGAGAGAGAGAGAGAGAGAGAGACTGATAAACAATTATACATGTTAAGTTCATCTAAATATGCTTTAAGTTTAATTAGCTTTTCCCTTTATGGTCTCTGCGATATCACTTTATAGAGAGAAGGTGTGCTGAAGTGGGAGCCAAAGTTTTTTAAAAGCCTTTTAACTAAAATCTCTGATACTCAAAGTGCCCTCAATACTTTAACCTTAAGTTTCATATTTCATTATATGGTGTATCGGTGTCATTATCAATTTCCTTAACTGTTTATTGTTTAGGGGAAGAAAGTGCACTGTTACAATCTGTAAGAGGGGCTATGCCAGTCAGAAGGGGAAAGAAAGTGAAACGGTTATTTTATAATTATGGTTTTCCGAAGGACCCAACTGAATGTCATAAATGGGTTTCGAGTCTCCCAAACAAAGTTGAGAAAGTGACTGAACATATTGGAGTATGCAGTCGACACTGGCTCTCTGATACTCCTCACATTCGAAGAGGAAGATAATATTTATAATCTCTATGCATCCTCCTATTAACTTTGGTGAGATACCTTCACCATCCATATCACATGCTCATCCAAAAACTCCTCGCCCTACCAAAAAAAAGCTGTCAGTGAAAACAAAGTCAGAGAAATTGACGAACTGGATACATTCATAGTAAAAAATAACTTTAACTGTGACACTGTTAAGGAAGCCCTTCAAGAAAGTTTGCTCCTCTATGGACTCAGTGCTTGTAATGCAGATAGAACAGAACAAGCACTTGCCAGCTTCAGTCGCGGTGGTTGTATGCATGAATATGTTATATACTTCCATATTAGACTTAGAGATGCAGATGCAGGAGTGACTGTAATTCAATTTGAAGACTACAACGGTTTTAAATTGGTAACACACCCAAATTTCCCCTGTAAAACGGTGAATCAATGGGATCAGCTAGAAGTTGTCCTTCATTTTTACACTGGAACAGGTTAGTACTGCCCATTATTCTGACCACCCCCCCCCCCCCTCCCACAGACTTCTGTCTGTATCTCTTTCACTCTAAATATCACCATATCTTTTTTTTGTCTTTCACATTCTGTCATTCCTTGTTTTGCTCTTGACATGTCACTCCAGTGCCTTTATTTAATGTAGCCTACTGTAACACTGTGTTATCAAGTCTCGAAAAGGTGTACATGTGGATCTGAGTTTCAAAGTGTAAATATTTGAATGTAATAGAAATTATGATGAGAAGGAAGAGTGTGTGCGTGAGAGAGAGAGAGAGAGAGAGAGAGAGAGAGAGAGAGAGAGAGAGAGAGAGAGAGGCCCGGAAGGGTTAAGAGTCGGATTGAGCTAGAGAGATGAAAGAAAGAGAGAAGGTCAGATATAAAGCGCACATGGCTAGCTCCTATTACCATATCTAGCACCCCCCTTTTCCACACAAATAGACCTCTGGCTGTCTGTATCTCTTTCACCCATTCTCTCTCTCTCTCTCTCTCTCTCTCTCTCTCTCTCTCTCTCTCTCTCTCTCTCTCTCTCTCTCTCTCTTTCATTATTTTATCTCTTGCTCTAAGCTACGTACCTACTATGTTTGTTTTTGTTCCTTGGTCGAATTTTACAAAATTATAATCTCTGTTTCCCCCCCCCCCCTCCTCTCTCTCTCTCTCTCTCTCTCTCTCTCTCTCTCTCTCTCTCTCTCTCTCTCTCTCTCTCTCTCTCTCTCCCTCTTTCCCTCTCTCTTCATTTGCTTCTTCTGACTTGATACAATTAAAAACTCTCCTCATTATCTGATGTACGTGTTCTTAGTGTGTCACTCCAGTGCCGGTATTTGATGTACCGTACCACTGTATTATCAGATCTCGAAAAGGTGTACATGTGCATTTGAGTTTCTAAGTATTTGAATGTATAGCCTACATGTACTTAGAAGTTATGATGAAGAGGGAGGGAGGGAGAGAGAGAGAGAGAGAGAGAGAGAGAGAGAGAGAGAGAGAGAGAGAGAGAGAGAGAGAGAGACGAGGGTTAAGAGTCGGATTAAGCTAAAGATGAGAGAGAGAGAGAGAGAGAGAGAGAGAGAGAGAGAGAGAGAGAGAGAGAGAGAGAGAGAGACGGGAGTTCTGAGTCGGATTAAGCTAAAGATGAGAGAAAGAAAGAAAGAAAGAGAGAGAGAGAGAGAGAGAGAGAGAGAGAGAGAGAGAGAGAGAGAGAGAGACAGACAGACAGAGAGAGCACATTGCTAGCACCCCGCAGGCCGGCCCATCTGAATAATATTACATAACCTATGAACAGGCCTCCTAGATAATTGGTACTGGTCTAAACGGACACAGACGTAAAATGACGTCACAAAATTCGTGTTTGACTCAGATTTCACTTCCTTTCCACCAATATTCAAAATGGAGAAAGGACGTATGTTCAAAAAATATGAAGAGTTTGAGGCAGCCCTTAAATCATTTTCAGTGGCACTCTCAGTCTATTTGTGAAAAGATCGAGTGAGTCAGTGAAAGAACTAGACTAATACTGAAGTACCTAAAATATAAAATCATTCTCTTTGTGTGCAAGCACACCCCGTCCAAACACACCAGCTCCTCGACGGGTCAGCACCCATGCCAAAGGTAAGTCCCATCAATTGTGCTAATGAGATCTAGAGTTAAATATAGATAGGTCTTATATCCAGATCTAGACGATCTGATTTTAGATTTTAGTGGTTGGTTAAAGATAAGGGGTGAGTTATCCTAAGCCTAGATTTTTAAATCCTTCCCTGCCTCTTGGAGTAGATCTAGATCTAGATTCTAGATCTATAGGCCTAACAGAATGGAAAATTTGGCATGAGGGCACCAAAAGCCTTATTGAAAGGCATTGTCAGAGTACTGATCTGAAACATTTTGCAGTTCATAGGACAAATATTTTAATTTACTGTAGATCTAGATTTGCCAATCAATCATTTATTTTGAGGTTTCAGATTTTATAAGCCAAAGTTATTTTTCTTTAGATGTTGGCCACTGCCTACTATGTGGCTTGATGCTATACACTAAATGAACTTTGTAGCATTCAACTCTATCTATAGATACATAACTACATACTCTTCATCACTTTCACAGGTCCCTCAAACTAGATTGTCAAGCCAAGATTCGGTTGAAGATCCAGAGGCCGAAAGACCAGTCTCCGCCCTTCCTGGCCATCACAGTGCAGTATTTGAACCATCAAGGGCATGGCCTCACCCAAGAAGTAATTACACTTTCCTTTGTTTTTTTCTATTCTGCCTCTTATGGAAATAAATACATATTTTCATATACATGCGGACTGTGGAGAAAAGACAGGAAAGCCTGCATTGCTTGTTCGCTTGTACTGTTACAATGCAGGCAGGGCAAAATGCTAAGGATTTTTTTTCTATTAAAAGTTTTGGTGCTTTCTTTCCAGTTTTTACAGGTTGGGAAGCAGTGTCAATTTTGCAGAAATAAATTGAATATAGGAAAAAAAGGTGTTATTTAGCTCTGTCGTTATAGCAATGGTTTTCGCTATTCGAGGTGTTAAACATGGGTTCCACTGTACAGGAAAGAGAATTGTCCGTAAATTTAGGGAATTCTGTATACATTTTTCATTCATGTGATCCCCCACAAATTCTGTCCTTGGACAGACAAACTTTTGTTGAAGGTTGGACGTGCAAAAGAAATGGTAAAAATATAATTCTACCCTGAGTACGATATTTTTCCATTATTATTAATATAAATTTTTATACATTTCAATTCCAATATTGAGATTTGTATTGTACTTCAAACTATCCATGATATTGGTGTTTATTTTATCATTCATGTGTATAAAAAAAATTTCTTCTCTCTATCTTTACACCCACAGCTCACCGTTATTTCCAACGAAAGATCATTCTTATTTCTTCATATGATAATAGTGAGTACAGCTAGGTGTTTTTTTTGTCAGGATACCATATCTACTCTCTCTCTCTCTCTCTCTCTCTCTCTCTCTCTCTCTCTCTCTCTCTCTCTCTCTCTCTCTTCTAATATACAAATTTATAACTTGTCATTGCAACGAGAAAATCTTGCTTCATTAAAACCAGCTTCAGCATTAGAAAAGAAAATCCTCAGTTTATAAAGCCACTTTAAAACTATTACAAAAGTATATAAATTCTCTCTCTCTCTCTCTCTCTCTCTCTCTCTCTCTCTCTCTCTCTCTCTCTCTCTCTCTCTCTCTCTCTCTCTCTATCTCTCTCTCTTCTAATATACTAATTTATAACTTGTCATTACACCGAGAAAAACTTGCTTCATTAAAACCAGTTTCAGCATTAGAAAAGAAAATCCTCAGTTTATAAAGCCACTTTAAAACTATTACAAAAGTATATAATTCTCTCTCTCTCTCTCTCTCTCTCTCTCTCTCTCTCTCTCTCTCTCTCTCTCTCTCTCTCTCTCTCTCTCTCTCTCTCTCTCTCTCTCTCTCTCTCTCTCTGTATATGTATATATATATATATCCCCTTCTTTTCTTCCCTATCCCTTCTCTGTGTAACTCGTTCCTTTCTATTCATAATTATATGTTCCTCTCAACATCTTCAGTGATAATCTGACAGAGATCTTCAACCTCTTCTTCATTTTGAGAAGATCAGCAGCCACAGACTAAGCAACTTGAGACAATGTGCTTTTGAGAGAGAATCCTTACCATCTACTGAGTTTTGAAGAGTGACGCAACACCTAGTTTTGCCCTTGATGTGTAAGTTAATCTTCTTTTCTCAAGAATTTTAAACTACTTTAAATTCATGTGATCACTGCTTTTGATGTCATAGAAAAAGTGCTGAGACCTTCTGTTGGTTCAATTCAAGCAGCCTTGTGACATCAAGGCATTATTATTATTTTTTTGTGTGTGTGTTTTTCTTCGTTTTCTTCACTAGGACAGACAGGTTTTTCAATCTTTCATGTCATCTCTTTTCTTATCCTCTCAGCTTAAAACAAACTTCATCTTTCACAAAAATCATTTTTCTTTTGGATTTTCTCAAAAAATTAAGAGAGGAAAAAAATCATTTCTTCTTGCTTTAAGTCTTTGAAGGTCGAGACAAATTTTGGGCTACGTTTGTAGATCAATCAAAGGTAGTCAGCTAACACCCCATGTACAAGTGAGACTAACATGTTTACCTTCTTAAATTCATGTCTTTCTTTTCAACCAAATTTCATGTCTGCAAAGTGTTGTCTGTGAGTACAGTATTATCTTTATTTACTTACATGTATCTTTATGTAAGTCGCCATGTAGTGATGTATTTTCTGGTTTTTTTTTTACTTCAAATTTCAAAGAGCATTAGAACGAGAGAGAGAGAGAGAGAGAGAGAGAGAGAGAGAGAGAGAGAGAGAGAGAGAGAGAGAGAGAGATATATATATAGATATATATATATATATATATATATATTCAAGCAGCTTTGTGATATCATTGCATTATTATTATTTTTTTTTGTGTGTGTTTTTCTTCGTTTTCTCCAGTAGGACAGACAGGTTTTTCAATCTTTCATGTCATCTCTTTTCTTATCCTCTGAGCTTAAAACAAACTTCATCTTTCACAAAAATCATTTTTTTTTTTTTTTGATTTTCTCAAAAAATAAAGAGAGGGAAAAAATCATTTGTTCCTTCTTTAAGTCTTTGCAGGTCAAGACAAATTTTGGGCTACATTTGTAGACCAATCAAAGGTAGTCAGCTTACACCTTATGTACAAGTGAGACTTACATGTTTACCTTCTAATATTCATGTCTTTCTTTTCAAGCAAATTTCATGTCTGCAAGGTGTTGTCTGTGAATACATTCCTTCGTATTATGTTTTTTTTTCACTATGTGTGATTTGAGTCCTTTGAACTTTCCAGCTTTGAAAATGTTATAGAACTGGAGTGAGATGTTATATTTGCAATCTTTGCTGTACTTATGGCAGTGGTTGTCTATAAATAATTTTATGTAGAACAGCGCTCAACATATGTGGTATTCATCTACGTTCAAACAACAGAGACAATATATGTTTATATTGCTTACAACTACGTTTATTAGATACATCTTTTTTTGTTGTTTTTTTTTTTTTTTTTGTAGCTAGACACAAATCCTTAGATGATTCATGGAAAATACCCGGTATATCAATGAATTAGGTGCCCTGCTCTTTAGATTAGGCAATCATGACCTTTTGCGCATCTCTATCCCTTGATGCTGTTGTGTTAGTGCATCTGTCACTCATTTTACATTTAGCCACTTTTTTCATCCATGCTACATCTTCTCTCGCTTCTTTCCCCTGCTGCCTTTTCCTTTAAAATCAACCCAGTTCCCAAAGATGTTTCAGTTTCTTTTTTCTCATCACATGGCCAAAAAATACTGCCTGTAGATTAAATATGGTATTTATGAGCATATATATGCCAGCTCCTCGTACCACACTTTAGTTTGATTTCTTTGAAGTCCATAAATAAGATTCATAGCATTCTCTTTAGAAATCACATTTCTGTTTCCTCCAGTTAATTTTGTAGTTGTTTTTTAAATTGTCCAAGCCTAACATCCATACATAAGGATGGGTTCAGTAAAACACTCCAGTGCCTTTTTTGATGCGATTTCACAGTTGCTGTGTCCATCTCTTCACATTCAAGTGCCCAAGTATTTGCATTGATTCCTGAACGAATTATCTTTGGCTACTAAAGAATTGATCTGTGCACACTCATTGTTTCGATTGACGACCATTACTTCTGTATTTTTGCTCTTTAATCCATATCCTTTCCTTCTGCTTTCTTCTTCAGTGATGTCTAATAATTGTGGCAAGTCTTCTTTATTTTCTGCAATTAATACAGCGTCATCAGCGTATCTCATGTTGCTTACTTTGTGCCCTCCTATTTTAATTCCTGGGTATCCTTCTATGCTTCTCAAATCATTTCACTGTAGAGAGAGAAAAGGTCTGGAGCAAGCACACATCCTTGTCAGACACCGCACTTTATTTTTTTTTTTGTTTTAATGAGCTGATTTACCCATCAACTCACATTGTTGCTGTCTCATATCATTTCATGTTTTATTTTTAATTGGTCTTGCCCATGGACCTCTCACAGACTAGCAGAGGGAAAGATACCCTCATTCCTCTTTCTCAGAGTTGGCTCTGAGCTGCCGCCCAATATAAGTCATGCTTTTTTACCTCTAATTTGAGCAAATATTATAAATTTGAGTTAATCTTAAAGCATTCTAAGATTTACACTTTTTATAAACATATATTTAATTTTTACACTGCTTGCTGTAGCCATTCTTTTTTTTTGCTCTTCAGTGAAGCCATTTTAATATTGAGCTATAAGAATATGATCTTCAGCTCAACACTGTATGATGTAATTGTCTAAACCTCGCCTCCATTCTCACTCTTTCTTTTCTCTCCCATTTTTGTCGTTCTGTCTTATTCTGGGCTTAGACTATGAGGATTTTCTCCTTTTCCCTTGTCCTATATCATTTTTTCCCATATTAAATCTTCATTTCTGTTTTTCACTTCATATTAAGACATTAGCTCTAAACTCTTATTAGAGCTGGCTAACCAGAGTCAAACCTTTTTTTTTTTTTTCTCCCAACTCTTGAGGCTTTTATGTGAGGGATATGTGGACCCAAGGGTGCAACTAGCAGATTTTTGAAAGGAGGACCTCAGGGTAGTAACAATATTTCTAATCCAGGTTAATTCGAGGCACTTGTGGGATTGACTGACAGTGATAAAAATAGCATTATATGAAAGAATATATTTGTGAACTTCTCTTCCTATATTTTTAGTTAAAAAACTTTGTACAGTGCTATCTTTATTTAAGTTCATGTATCTTTATGTAAGTCGCCATGTAGCGATGTATTTTCTGGCTTTATTTTTACTTCAAATTTCAAGAGGGTTAGAACGAGAGAGAGAGAGAGAGAGAGAGAGAGAGAGAGAGAGAGACAGACAGACAGACAGACAGACAGACAGACAGACAGCATAAGCATACAATGACAATATATATATAATATATATATATATATATATATATATATATATTAAAATTTTAAGTTATTTTTGTTTTAAATATTTTTTGTTACAAAACTTATAACCATTTCTAAAGAAACTCAAGTTTCAGTATACATGGTCGATTTTAGTCGAGACGCCTAAAATACAAGCCTTTTCAGTTGAATATTGCTCACCCGATCTGCTGGTTAATCAGCACACTGTTACGATGACATTTTGTTAATAGCTATCTAGAGCAACTCCTTCACAGTCAAAACAACATCGTTCTCAAAACGTAGAGAGGACGTGTTTTTTTACATTGTGAATGTCAAGGTGGTGGTTCTTGTGGAAACGGTCGACCTAGTTTTGGATTAACAAAAGACACAAACGTTTGTTGCCTCGTCTTTTTTCCCTAGTCTTTATTTGGCTAAGGTTTCACCCCCCATATTAATCTTTCTTTTTTGTGATTCCTTTTCAGAAGTAAAACGTGGGACCTTGTTTGAATCCTTAAAGCTTTCTTATCATCCAGTTACTATTTCTCTGGATAACGATGACAATATATATATATATATATATATATATATATATATATATATATATATATATATATGTATTAAATTTCAAAGAGGGTTAGAACGAGAAAGAGAAATAGAGAGAGATGAGAGAGAGAGATAGATAGACAAGCAGACAGCATAAGCATACAATATATATATTAAAATGTAAGTTATTTTTGTTTTAAATATTTTTTTTATGTAAGCCTCTAGTTTTAAATGTTACAAAACTTATAACCATTTCTAAAGAAACTCAAGTTTCAGTATACATGGTTGATTTTAGTCGAGACGCCTAAAATACAAGCCTTTTCAGTTGAATATTGCTCACCCGATCGGCTGGTTAATCAGCACACTGTTACGATGACATTTGTTAATAGCTATCTAGAGCAACTCCTTCACAGTCAAAACAACATCGTTCTCAAAACGTAGAGAGGACGTGTTTTTTTACATTGTGAATGTCAAGGTGGTGGTTCTTGTGGAAACGGTCGACCTAGTTTTGGATTAACAAAAGACACAAACGTTTGTTGCCTCGTCTTTTTTTCCTAGTCTTTATTTGGCTAAGGTTTCACCCCCCATATTAATCTTTCTTTTTTGTGATTCCTTTTCAGTGGGACCTTGTTTGAATCCTCAAAGCTTTCGTATCATCCAGTTACTATTTCTCTGGATAACGCATTTAAAGAGAACATGGAAACTATGTTGACTGGAGTAAAAACCTAATTAATGTTTTTGAAAAAATTTTATGTGAATTATTAATTGTCTTTTATTGTAATGCAATGTGAGCTGAAAGTCAAACAAATTAAAGTTCATTTAACAGGCAATGCCCTTATATGTATTATCTCTTTTAATGAAAATGTCATATTCGTTTATGTTATATACATAAGTTTCACTGACGTTATTTTTAAAAGACTGGTATGTGTCTTTTTAATTAATTTAGAAAACAATGTTTATTATAATGATTTCTTTTTATGTTTTTATAATTTGGATTTCTCTGAATAAACTCAGATAACACTCTTTTTTTATGTCTTTGTTGTTTTTGATAAATGTCTTGTTTTTAATAGGTTTTCGTATGTGTTTATAGTATTCATCAAGTGATTTCAATTCATTGCAATTTGCACAGAGTTTAAGATCCGTCATTTTTATACAAAAGAAATATTGAACTCCATTTTACAGTAATAGAAACATAAACCCTTATTGCCGAATTGATAATGCGTGGGTGGTATGTGTTGGGAACATAAGATGGAATAGCCAACTGCCACAAAGATGGTGAATCAATATTGAATAATTAAATAGGGGTGACAAAATCCTCTTTATTTCTATCTCTACAAATCAAGCATAATTAAATATTATTACAATAGAATAGAATTCGAAATTTAAAAAAAATTCAAAACAGTAGAAAGATTTCCATTTTTTCTTTCTCTATACTAATACAATAAACATGCTGTAGAATCGAAATGATCCCTATAAATCATCAAAATAATACCATATTATCAAAATGTAATCGAATTTCAGACCGGAGTAAAATTGGAATTATGCTAATTATAGAGATTACCAAATTGGAATTAACAGGCGGCCATATTAGGAATATGCTAATTAAAGAGACTTCCAAATCGAAATTAACCTCGGCCATATTGGATTATACTAAATATAGAGATTAACAAGATAAAATCAACCGGCGGCCATATTGGCATTATGCTAATTATAGAGATGGCCAAAATAGAATTAACCGGCGGCCATATTGGATTTAATGTACTTATATAGATTACCAAAATGAAATTGGAATTATGCTAATTATAGAGATGGCCAAAGAAGAATTAACCAGCGGCCATATTGAATTTATGCTTATTATAGAGATGGCCAAAATAAAATTAACCCGAGGCCATATTGGCATTATGCTTATTATAGAGATGGCCAAAATAGAATTAATCGGCGGCCATATTGGATTTAATGTACTTATATAGATTACCAAAATGAAATTGGAATTATGCTAATTATAGAGATGGCCAAAATAGAATCAACTGGCGGCCACATGAAAATTATGCTTGTTATAGAGATTACCAAGATAAAATTAACCGGCGGCCATATTGAATTTATGCTAATTATAGAGATGGCCAAAACAGAATCAACCGGCGGCCATATTGAATTTATGATAATTATAGAGATGGCCAAAATAAAATTAACCCGAGGCCATATTGGCATTATGCTAATTATAGAGATGGCCAAAATAGAAATTAACCGGCGGCCATATTGAATTGATGCTAATTATAGAGATGGCCAAAATAGAATTAACCGGCGGCCATATTGGATTTAATGTACTTATATAGATTACCAAAATGAAATTGGAATTATGCTAATTATAGAGATGGCCAAAATAGAATCAACTGGCGGCCACATTGAAATTATGCTTGTTATAGAGATTACCAAGATAAAATCAACCGGCGGCCATATTGAATTGATGCTAATTATAGAGATGGCCAAAATAGAATTAACCGGCGGCCATATTGGATTTAATGTACTTATATAGATTACCAAAATGAAATTGGAATTATGCTAATTATAGAGATGGCCAAAATAGAATTAACCGGCGGCCATATTGGATTTATTGTATTTATATAGATTACCAGAATGAAATTCGAATTATGCTAATTATAGAGATGGCCAAAATAGAATTAACCGGCGGCCATATTGGATTTATTGTATTTATATAGATTACTAGAATGAAAATCGAATTATGCTAATTATAGAGATGGCCAAAATAGAATTAATCGGCGGCCATATTGAATTTATGCTTATTATAGAGATTACCAAAATAAAATTAACCGGCGGCCATATTGGCATTATGCTAATTATAGAGATGGCCAAAGAAGAATTAACCGGCGGCCATATTGAATTTATGCTTATTATAGAGATGGCCAAAATAGAATTAATCGGCGGCTATATTGCATTTATGCTAATTATAGAGATTACCAAGATAAAATCAACCGGCGGCCATATTGGCATTATGCTAATTATAGAGATGGCCAAAATAGAATTAACCGGCGGCCATATTGGATTTAATGTACTTATATAGATTACCAAAATGAAATTGGAATTATGCTAATTATAGAGATGGCCAAAATAGAATTAACCGGCGGCCATATTGAATTTATGCTTATTATAGAGATTACCAAGATAAAATTAACCGGCGGCCATATTGGCATTATGCTAATTATAGAGATGGCCAAAATAGAATTAATCGGCGGCCATATTGGATTTATTGTATTTATATAGATTACCAGAATGAAATTGGAATTATGCTAATTATAGAGATGGCCAAAATAGAATCAACTGGCGGCCACATTGAAATTATGCTTGTTATAGAGATTACCAAGATAAAATTAACCGGCGGCCATATTGAATTGATGCTAATTATAGAGATGGCCAAAATAGAATTAACCGGCGGCCATATTGGATTTAATGTACTTATATAGATTACCAAAATGAAATTGGAATTATGCTAATTATAGAGATGGCCAAAATAGAATTAACCGGCGGCCATATTGAATTTATGCTTATTATAGAGATGGCCAAAATAAAATTAACCGGCGGCCATATTGGCATTATGCTAATTATAGAGATGGCCAAAATAGAATTAACCGGCGGCCATATTGGATTTAATGTACTTATATAGATTACCAAAATGAAATTGGAATTATGCTAATTATAGAGATGGCCAAAATAGAATTAACCGGCGGCCATATTGAATTTATGCTTATTATAGAGATGGCCAAAATAAAATTAACCCGAGGCCATATTGGCATTATGCTAATTATAGAGATGGCCAAAATAGAATTAATCGGCGGCCATATTGGATTTAATGTACTTATATAGATTACCAAAATGAAATTGGAATTATGCTAATTATAGAGATGGCCAAAATAGAATTAACTGGCGGCCACATTGAAATTATGCTTGTTATAGAGATTACCAAGATAAAATTAACCGGCGGCCATATTGGATTTATGTTAATTATAGAGATGGCCAAAATAGAATTAACCGGCGGCCATATTGGATTTAATGTACTTATATAGATTACCAAAATGAAATTGGAATTATGCTAATTATAGAGATGGCCAAAATAGAATTAACCGGCGGCCATATTGAATTTATGCTTATTATAGAGATGGCCAAAATAAAATTAACCGGCGGCCATATTGAATTGATGCTAATTATAGAGATGGCCAAAATAGAATTAACCGGCGGCCATATTGGATTTATTGTATTTATATAGATTACCAGAATGAAATTCGAATTATGCTAATTATAGAGATGGCCAAAATAGAATTAACCGGCGGCCATATTGGATTTATTGTATTTATAGAGATTACCAAGATAAAATTAACCGGCGGCCATATTAATTTTTATGCTAATTAAAGAGATGGCCAAAATAGATTTAATCGGCGGCCATATTGAACTTAATGTACTTATATAGTTTACCAATCTGAAATTGGAATTTAGCTAATTATAGAGATGGTCATAATAGAATTAACCGGCGGCCATATTGAAATTATGCTTGTTATAGAGATTACCAAGATAAAATTAACCGGCGGCCATATTGAATTGATGCTAATTATAGAGATGGCCAAAATAGAATTAACCGGCGGCCATATTGGATTTAATGTACTTATATAGATTACCAAAATGAAATTGGAATTATGCTAATTATAGAGATGGCCAAAATAGAATTAACCGGCGGCCATATTGGATTTATTGTATTTATATAGATTACCAGAATGAAATTCGAATTATGCTAATTATAGAGATGGCCAAAAAAGAATTAATTGGCGGCCATATTGGATTTATTGTATTTATATAGATTACTAGAATGAAAATCGAATTATGCTAATTATAGAGATGGCCAAAATAGAATTAATCGGCGGCCATATTGGATTTAATGTACTTACATAGTTTACCAAAATGAAATTGGAATTATGCTAATTATAGAGATGGCTAAAATATAGAATTAAACGGCGGCCATATGAATATTATGCTTGTTATAGAGATTACCAAGATAAAAGTAACCGGCGGCCATATTGAATTGATGCTAATTATAGAGATGGCCAAAAATAGTATTAACCGGCGGCCATATTGGATTTAATGTACTTATATAGATTACCAAAATGAAATTGGAATTATGCTAATTATAGAGATGGCCAAAATAGAATTAACCGGCGGCCATATTGGATTTATTGTATTTATATAGATTACTAGAATGAAAATCGAATTATGCTAATTATAGAGATGGCCAAAATAGAATTAATCGGCGGCCATATTGGATTTAATGTACTTATATAGATTACCAAAATGAAATTGGAATTATGCTAATTATAGAGATGGCCAAAATAGAATCAACTGGCGGCCACATTGAAATTATGCTTGTTATAGAGATTACCAAGATAAAATTAACCGGCGGCCATATTGGCATTATGCTAATTATAGAGATGGCCAAAATAGAATTAACCGGCGGCCATATTGGATTTAATGTACTTGTATAGATTACCAAAATGAAATTGGAATTATGCTAATTATAGAGATGGCCAAAATAGAATTAACCGGCGGCCATATTGGATTTATTGTATTTATATAGATTACCAGAATGAAATTCGAATTATGCTAATTATAGAGATGGCCAAAATAGAATTAACCGGCGGCCATATTGGATTTATTGTATTTATATAGATTACTAGAATGAAAATCGAATTATGCTAATTATAGAGATGGCCAAAATAGAATTAATCGGCGGCTATATTGGATTTATTGTATTTATATAGATTACTAGAATGAAATTCGAATTATGCTAATTATAGAGATGGCCAAAATAGAATTAATCGGCGGCCATATTGAATTTATGCTTGTTATAGAGATTACCAAGATAAAATTAACCGGCGGCCATATTGAATTTATGCTAATTATAGAGATGGCCAAAATAGAATTAATCGGCGGCCATATTGGATTTAATGTACTTATATAGATTACCAAAATGAAATTGGAATTATGCTAATTATAGAGATGGCCAAAATAGAATTAACCGGCGGCCATATTGGATTTATTGTATTTATATAGATTACCAGAATGAAATTCGAATTATGCTAATTATAGAGATGGCCAAAATAGAATTAACCGGCGGCCATATTGGATTTATTGTATTTATATAGATTACTAGAATGAAAATCGAATTATGCTAATTATAGAGATGGCCAAAATAGAATTAATCGGCGGCCATATTGAATTTATGCTAATTATAGAGATTACCAAGATAAAATTAACCGGCGGCCATATTGAATTTATGCTAATTATAGAGATGGCTAAAATATAGAATTAACCGGCGGCCATATTGGATTTAATGTACTTATATAGATTACCAAAATGAAATTGGAATTATGCTAATTATAGAGATGGCCAAAATAGAATTAACCGGCGGCCATATTGAATTTATGCTAATTATAGAGATGGCCAAAATAAAATTAACCCGAGGCCATATTGGCATTATGCTAATTATAGAGATGGCCAAAATAGAATTAATCGGCGGCCATATTGGATTTATTGTATTTATATAGATTACCAGAATGAAATTCGAATTATGCTAATTATAGAGATGGCCAAAATAGAATTAACCGGCGGCCATATTGGATTTATTGTATTTATATAGATTACTAGAATGAAAATCGAATTATGCTAATTATAGAGATGGCCAAAATAAAATTAACCGGCGGCCATATTGAATTTATGCTAATTATAGAGATGGCCAAAATAAAATTAACCGGCGGCCATATTGAATTTATGCTAATTTTAGAGATGGCTAAAATATAGAATTAACCGGCGGCCATATTGGATTAAATGTACTTACATAGATTACCAAAATGAAATTGGAATTATGCTAATTATAGAGATGGCCAAAATAGAAATTAAACGGCGGCCATATTGAATTGATGCTAATTATAGAGATGGCCAAAATAAAATTAACCCGAGGCCATATTGGCATTATGCTAATTATAGAGATGGCCAAAATAGAATTAATCAGCGGCCATATTGGATTTATTTTATTTATATAGATTACCAGAATGAAAATCGAATTATGCTAATTATAGAGATGGCCAAAATGGAATTTACCGGCGGCCACATTGAAATTATGCTAATTATAATTTATATAGATTACCAAAATAGAATTAATTAGCATTCATATTGGAATATCACAATAACTATTATCCTTTTAGCCCGTCCCAAATCTTTTATCTCTATCTACATCTCGATCTTTTTCGAGTCATCAGTCCAATCGTAAAGATTTACTCCAACTCCAGTTAAAAACCATATTGCCCATTCACTCAACCCCCCCCCCCCCCCCCCCACCCCCAAAAAAAAAAAAAAAAAAAAAAATCGTGTCATTTTTGTTATATTAAGAGAACATGCAATTATAAAATATAATATATGCAGCTGCTGATTGTTACCAGCTATATCCTGCTTGGGTAAATCAAGATTAGTCTCAAATTCGATTATATTTTGATAATATGGTATTATTTTGATGATTTATAGAAATCATTTCGATTCTACAGCATTGGTATTGTATTATTAGTATAGAGAAAGAAAAAATCGAAATCGATTCTACCGTTTTGATTTTTTATTTCGATATCTATTCTATTGTAATGATATTTTGTTATTATGCTTGTTTATAGAGATAGAAGTATAGAAGTATTTCTCACCCCTATTTCATTGTTCAATATTGATTCGCCATCTATCTGGCAGTTGTATGTTTCTATTACTTTATATGGAGTTCAATATTTCTTTCGTATAAAACTGACGGATCTTAAACTCTGTGCAAATTGCAATGAATTGAAATCACTTGATAAATACCTTAAACACATACGAAAACCTTTGGGTTTAAACTCTTAATGTATTGAATGTGGGAGGTATTAAAAACAGGAACAATATCAAAAATAACAAAGACAGATAAGAGTGTTATCTGAGTTTATTCAGAGAAATCCAAATTATAATAATATAAAAAGAAATAATTTTATAATACATAGTTACCTAAAAAAGACACATAATACAGTCTAAAAAAATAACGTCAATGAAACTTATGTATATAACATAAACGAATATGACATTTTCATTAAAAGAGATAATACATATAGGGGCATTGCCTGTTAAATGAACTTTAATCTGTTTGACTTTCACCTTACATTGCATTACAATAAAGCACAACTGATAATTCACATATTAATTAATTTACTCCAGTCAATATATTTTCCCTGTTCTCTTTAAAAGCGTTGTTTAGAGAAATAAAAACTGGATGATAAGAAAGCTTTGAGGATTCAAACAAGGTCCCACATTTTACTTCTGAAAAGGAATCACAAAAAAGAAAGATTAATATGGGGGCGGGTGAAACCTTAGCTAGATATATATCAAATTTGAAATATATTGTACATGTATATGAAATAATGAGATACAATTTACATAAAGATAGTTTATAATAACTGCACAAAATTCTTTGTTTCAAGAGCTAATTTAATCTCATCAGATTTTAGTAATTATCTAAATAGAACTTTACAGCTTTAGATAAAAAGTAAAATTGAACATTTTTAGAAAATCTAATAATACAAAAAAATAAAACTGAGCAAGTTTCTTTTTATCTACGATTAAACCTATTATAAATTAAGGAGGATGGAGGAATTCCGTCCCCCAGTCAAGATTATGAATCGTTTTTAAGGGGAAAATTTGCATAAAGGAACAATAATTTTTTTCACTCATCCACAGACACATTCTAGGATGTGTTTCGTCGTATTACGACTCATCAGTGTGGCTATAGAGTATGGATTTATTCAAGTGTCCACCATTCAGTTAAAATCGTTTTGTTCTGGATCGAAAGTCCAAAATGCTCATAAATACCATATGTAAACTATAGGCAGTCTTTTTTGGGCCATGTGATGAGAAAAAAAAAACTAAAACATCTTGTGGCAACTCGATTGATTTTAAAGGAAACGGCAGCAGGGGAAAGAAGCGAGAAAAGATAAGTGGCTAAATGTAAAATGAGTGACAGAGGCACTTAACAGCATCAAGGTATAGAGATGCGCAGAAGGTCATGATCGCCTACTGTAAAGAGCAGGGCCCCTAATTCATAGAGAATTTTCTATGAATAATCTAAGGATTGCCGTGTTTTACAAAAAAAAAGGTACATCTAATAAAGGTAGTTGTAAGCTATATGTCTTTGTTGTTTCAACGTAGATGGTTACCGCATATGTTGGGCGCTGCTCTACATAAAATTATGTATAGACAACCACTGCCATAAATACAGCACAGATTGCAAATATAACATCTCACTCCAGTTCTATAACATTTTCAAAGCTGGAGAATACAAAGGACTCAAAGCATACATAGTGAAAAAACAAGCAAACCATAAAACAAAGGAATGTATTCACAGACAACACTTTGCAGACATGAAATTTGCTTGAAAAGAAAGACATGAATATTAGAAGATAAACATGTAAGTCTCACTTGTACATGAGGTGTAAGCTGACTACCTTTGATTGGTCTACAAATGTAGCCCAAAATTTGTCTTGACCTGCAAAGACTTAAAGCAAGAACAGATGATTTTTTCCCCTCTCCTAATTTTTGGAGAAAAAGAAAATGATTTTTGTGAAAGAGAAAGTTTGTTTTAAGCAGAAAGGATAAGAAAAGAGATGACATGAAAGATTGAAAAACCTGTCTGTCCTACTGGGGAAAACGAAGAAAAACACACTTAAAAAAAGATAATAATGCAATGATATCACAAGGCTGCTTGAATTGAACCAACAGAAGATTTCAGCACTTTAAGCCTATATCTCTGCCAAGTCATGAACGGGAATTGATTTCTGAAGTCTACCAGCCTTATTCCCATTATAATTGTGATAAAACAATAATTTGACAATAAACTTACAAAATAATTTTTTTTTACCACATCAAACATATATAACAGCTGATTTTGGATCTTTGTTAAATTTAAGTTCCTTTCTTTAGAGCAGCAACTCCTCTCCCTAAAGACTATAACAGAATCCTGATATAATGCTGTGTTTGAAAAGTACAAGTCAATGGACATGTCTATACTAGTTCATTTTTACCTTTATAACTGATCTTTGACTGCTATGGCGTCAAAAGCAATGATCACATGAATTTAAACTAGTTTAAAAATTCTTGAGAAAAGAAGATCAACTTGCACATCAAGGGCAAAATTCCTGAACTACGCTGCTGTGTCACATTGATTCCAATCTCGTCCTTTTTCAAAACTCAGTAGATGGTAAGGATTCCCTCTCAAAAGCACATTGTCTCAAGTTGTTTAGTCTGTGGCTGGTGATCTTCTCAAAATGAAGAAGAGGTTGAAGATCTCCGTCAGATTATCACTGAAGATGTTGAGAGGAGCATATAATTATGAATAGACAGGAATGAGTTACACAGAGAAGGGATAGGGAAGAAAAGGAGGGGATATATATATATATATATATATATATATAGAGAGAGAGAGAGAGAGAGAGAGAGAGAGAGAGAGAGAGAGAGAGAGAGAGAGAGAGAGAGAGAGAGAGAGAGAGAGAGAGAGAGAGAGAGAGAGAGAGAGAGAGAGAGGAAAAACAACTCTAAGGCAAATACACACCTGGTAGCTATAGCAGAGGTAAAAGACACAGTAAAAAATCTGCAAACAATTTTCAAAGAGCTAAAAAACCAAATACATGCATTACAAAACTTCGCACGGAGACAGAAGAGATTGTTGTCTTCCTCTTTGGAGACTATGCTTTCTTGTCCTATGGCATTTCAGGAGCGACAGGGACATTCCGTGCCTGTTCTGTCTTGATTCCAAACAGAAAGTAAGGAACCTACCAAAAAGAGAGCACTACAATCTTTACACACAGATGCACAACAGTTTTTGGAGAGCGGTGGGAAAACAAATGCAGTTAAATGTTTTAACAATAAACTCAGACATCCATTCCTAGAAATAAAGATAGCAAACATAGCCCCTCCATATTTATATATTCTTCTTGGAATCACACTAAAACATCCCAATCTGATACAAAAGGAAGTCCAAAATAGAGATGAGATAATAGCCAAGCAGAAACATTCAAATTACAGACGCAACTGGCTCAAAGCTGAAGAAAAGAAAAAACAAATAGTACTTTCAAAAGGAACGCTATACTAGATGATGAGAGCAGAAGAAGAATGTGGAGAAAAGAGGCAAAGAGGAGTTGAAAAAAATTGAAGAGACAAAAATAAAGCTGTGGGCCCAATCCAAGAAAGCTCAGAGACAGTACTACAAAAACAAAATAGAAAGACAAGCATACCATGGTGGAAACTTTATAAGTCACCACTGAAGAAAATGATGACATTTTAGGAGTTGCGCTCCCTACCAAAGATATGTTTGACACACTTAACTCACATTTTGAAGGCATTCACTCTTTAACCTCAAAAGCCCAACCAGAGGAAACCACATTACAAGCAGAGATTGCAACTTCTGAATACATCAAATTTTACAGACAGTGCTTTCCCAATCGCATCATTGCCAAGCAGCACATTTTAAAAAAGAATAGCACTGATTTTATGCATAGGACAGGTTTTGGACTAGGCTTTCTTAGGGAGCAGGATGGGAACAACTTCACTCAACTGTTTCACGCTTGGCAAGAAGTGCAGCCATAAGAAATGACAAAAATAGAATGAAAAATATAATAGAAAACGTCTTGCTGTTGACAGCCCCAGAACTCAACTCCCTTGTACCACAGACAAAACCCAGACAACAACAAAAATAGTTAATAATATACCCCACAAAAAAATTTGAAAATGAAATTTTATTGGGAAATGACATCAGTATTGCATGTTTTGCAATTTTGTGTTAAAAAAGTAGTGTGAATTGCGTTCCAGCTGCATGCCTTTTTCTACTGCGCGGGTAAAATTCCTGGGAAGAGACAGTGTCCACCCATCCACTGTGAGCTGTCAGATAAGGGTGCTAGATTTATGGGCTTATGGCAAGTTACTGACAAACTAAAAGTGAACAGAATTTGGCTCCATGTTGAGATACGCTGATGACACTGTATTAATTCCAGAAAATAAAGAAGACTTGCGACAATTATTAACGATTTTTGAAGAAGAGAGCAGAAAAAAAGGGTTGCAATTGAATAGCAAAAAGATAGAACTAATGGTGATTAGTCAAAGTTATAGTCTCCGCACATCAACATCTTTATCAAAGGTAATAAACTCAAGCAAAGGGGTCAATTCAAATACTTGGGTACTTTAATATCAAGTGATGGACGTAACTTACACTGAGCTTCCAGAGAATGAAATCTATACTAACAAATAACCACATCTCAATTCGCACAAAAAGAAGAGCCCTGAAGTGCTCTACTGAACCCATTCTGATGTATCAATACAAAGCTTGCACAATTTCAAAACAGTTACAAAAGAAACTGGAGACAACAAAATGAGATTCCACAAATCTCATGGACTGAAAAGAAATCAACCAAAACTGTTACAAGAAGCCGACACTACAAGATTCAGCATAAATAGAATAAGTAAACGCCAGGCAACCTTTTTTGGACATGTCAAGAGAAGAGAGAAAGTACAAAATCTTGTGACAACTGGAATGATTGTACCAAAACAGCATCAAAAGATGTTGGATGGACTTTCAAAGTAGGATGAGTGACAGAAGCACTGAAAGTGATGAGGGATAGAGATGTGTGGAAAGTCATGATCGGCAATGCTAAAGAGCAAGGCACCTAACTGATTGATTGATGAGTTCAAAAGACAATTTTTCCTTCTGTTGAACTAGATTTGGATACAGGCGTCAATCTTGCCATTGGACTAAATTTCCCCTTCTCTTCATCTTTTATCATGCTTGTAATGGTACTAGATCTAGAGGTTTAACTATAATAACTCAACGCCCACTTTGGAAATACTTTGTATGAAACGAAACAAACTGAGACAGCACAGTAGGCCTTACAAGACTGTTGCCACAGCAGCTGCGAGCATAGTTATTGTCCAAAAAGCTTTGGTCCATGTGCTCTCACGGTTGTGGAAACCTGCTCAACAGTAAAAAAAAATGCTTCCAGTGTGTAAAAATCAACTGATCAATGCTGCTCTTATGGCATACAACAATTAAAACATCATAACAATACCTCTCGAATAATGATGAGGCCCATAAAGGGCAGGTGCACAACACAATGGCCAGAGAGACTAAATCAAATGTCGTGTTTTCCTGTTTGCTGAAGATGGGTGAGATTGGGGCACTAATAACATACAGGACCTGCAATGTTTCACATAAGCAAAAATTTTCGTTCAATTTAATGTTAAGAAGCACCCTGTTAAAAATTTCTTCAGAAAATACTTGAGTTTATAAAAAAAAGGAAGAAAAAATTAACACTACTCTGAAATACAGACTTATCAATGCCAGATCAATAAAAAAAATGTTAAAGTGCTAAAATGTGACTTGTGCATGTTAAAATATACTAAATTTACTTTGATTTTTTTAAACATATTCATAAATCATTGTTTACACAAAAATCTGAAGTTTAAAAGAAATAAAAAGCTAAAGTGTTCAATTATATAACTCTCTTAAGAAGCCTATAATAGTGAAATATCTAATTGAAAAAGCTTATTTAATTTCAATATGGCTTTTTTCAATTCTTTCAGCTTCCCTCTTCAAATATAATTTTTCTCTAACAATGATTTGAAATCTTGATACCTGAGGTTATTTGTTAAAAATATTTGTATACTGTGCCAGTTCAAGTAATCTATAAAATAAACATATCTTAAACAAAATGCAATCAGCACCATAAAAAATATACATTGTGATGTTTTAAAGAAAAGTCTTGCCATTTTTTTCCAATCTCATTTACAAGACAGCCCAACGTGTCTTCATAATGCGTGAAAAGCATATCAAGGAAAATTTGATAACAATGCCAATACTTCGAAAATGTTTGTGCTGTAAAAATTTGAAATTGATTCCACATACCTTGACAATCTGGTATGAATTTGATGCCTACTTTTGTTTTTAAATAAAGAAAACTATAAAAAAAATATGACTGAGTATTTGTCCTCTCTGTTGTTGGAACTGAATGACACTTCTTAGACAATGTTTTAAATAATTAATGAGAGCCACAGAGGGTTTTTAAACAAGATTCCTCAATTAAAATCCATTAAAAAAAGTATCAGTTTAGTTAGCTTATGATATTTACACAACTGCTGCTTTCTGTGACTAAGACTGCTGGCTCTATATTTTCTCATTAAATCTCAACAGCCAAAAACCTTGTGGATTCGAAGAAAACCCTTTACTTTCTAATTTATCTTAAATATATATAAAAATTTAAAGGATAGAAATTGGTTTTGGTTCCTAGCCACAAGGTTGTTGATGCTAATGCGAACAAACCTGGAATCATTGACTTGTTTAAGTCTCACTCTTTGGGTCTCATAGGCCTGGAAGATGCCAAAGATGATCAGGATACCCTTGCAACCAAACACAAAGCTTGGACGCAGTGAACAAGGACCCGGTTGTTGAGTAGCGGCAGAGAAGGTAGAGCTGGTCTTCTGCCTCTCCCACACATAAGGAAATGATCCTTCATCCCTCGGAAGTTATCATCATCTGTTGTAAAATAAATGTTGATGATAAATAAAAGCTATTTAAAACCTGTAATGAAGGTGCTTTATAAACCAAAAGCAAAACCACCATTCCACCAAAAAAAGTTTTTAAAAAATTTAATAAAATACAATGTAATTACAATAATACAATGTAAACATATGTAGTAGTAGTAGTAATAATAATAATAATAATAATAATAATAATAATAATAATAATAATAATAATAATAATAATAATAATAATAATAATGATAATAATGATAATAATTAAAAAAAAAAACCTTCGCAAGATGTGACTGTGAACAATGATCTAGAGGCCAGACATGTGTACTTAAATTGTCTTGTACTTTCTTTTAAAGCAAATTGCATCCTATGACAAAATTATATTAAAGTCTCATAAATATCATTTACTGATATATGATCGAAAATTGCTTTTGTTTTTAGTTACTGTCCAGACCATCCTTGATCTACAGACTACAGTACAAGTACAACTGTCAATTTCAGATTCTCGTAGATCTAAGCATTATGTACTACAATCTTGACTAAAACATTAGTGTTAGTACTTCTGCCTTGTGAGAAAATAAGATTTACTGTGTCTGTTTTAATATTGAATCAAATTAGATCTATAGATATTTGATTCATATCAAAACGTAAACACTTAACAAACGCAAAACAGCTGTCTACAAATTTTACAAAAATGCAGAAGTTAGACCTATTTTTAGAACCATTGCACAGGAGAGCCGATAGAAAATAATATTCTCGTGACGTCATAAGGTCAGCGAAGGTAAAGTAGTGGTCACTCTTGAATGAGAGTGTGGCTGTTCCGTTTACCGACAAACAGTCGATAAGAAAAAATAGTTCTTATTACACATATATTAGCCAATATAATTAAATCAATTTATGTAAAGAAATAAAGTAGTATTAACTCACATAAAATGTCCTCCACATTGAGTGTTTGGGGATGCAAAGTGCGTTCTGCGATGGGTTCTCAACTGAGTTCTGAGTCTGTTGACTAGACTGACCCGCCGTCATTTCGGGTCTCGGCAAGGGCTAAAATGGGTCTAAGTGTCTGCGTTTGAACTCTTTTCGCTGCATCCACAGGTTACACAATCAAATGATGTTTGTGAATTCTTTTAGAAAAATGGATGGCCTTCCTTTTGGTACTACACAAGCCGGGAAATGTTCCTTGAAACCATTAAAAATTCTAAATTTTCGTCTTCTTCTCGAAGTTTCTTATCCTTCTTCACGGCGTGCCTCGTTGTGTGTGGTATCAAAAGAAAGCAGAATTACCGCCCTTTAATGTGTTTCAAACCGTATAAAAATATCTTTCTTGTGGTAAGAGCGATAGTCATTTGAAGAGAGCTAGGTCGGATCGGCCGAGCTCGGCGCTGCCGCGAATCGGACAATAATTTACAAAACACTGACACCTTTCACACGCTCTTTAATAGACCTATCGGATATTTTTTTCATGCCAAAGTTATATAAAAGAAAAGACGATAAATAACACAACATTTTGATATGGTTTTTATTGAAAAAATATTATTAATGACGATAACAACACTTTAAAAAAAGGGTAGATCTACGTTTTTCATGCCCGGCCGACCTTTTTCCAGTCGGCTAACAGCT